>PVKS010017854.1:0-41078 GCA_004027875.1 Aplodontia rufa
AGCCTCCACAAATGAGTGAAAACATTCGACTCTCGGCTCTCTGGGTTTGGCTGACTTCATTCAGCATGATGTCTTCCATCGCCATCCATTTACTTTCAAAGGCTGCAACTTCATTATTTCTAATTGCTGAATAGAACTCTGTGGTATATATATATACCACAGTTTTTGGATCCATTCATCCAGTGAGGGGCATCTGGGTTGATTCCATAATTTAGCTATTGTAAATTGAGCTGCTGTGGACATAGATTTTGCTGTGTCACTGTAGTGTGCTGATTCTAACTCCTCTGGGAAAATACCCAGGAGAAGAATAGCTGGATGGTATGGTGGGTCCATCCCTAACTTTTTGAGGATGCTCCACACCAGCAGGTCCTTGTCTGTCAGCTAAATGCTTTGCCCTTTTATTGACATTAATTCCTTGTATGCGTTTGCCAAAGGGAAATGTTCTGGGATGTTCTATGGAACAAGGTGGGTGGGCTTTTGTTCCTGCAGAGCAATGCTGTGCTAGAGCTAAATCCTACAGACTCCTGGGAGCTGACTTAAGTTTTCAGAAGTTAAACACAGTTATTATGCAAATTAAAATATACATTTACAATTGAATATATATTTAAAACAAAGTCAAAAATTCATCCATTCACAATTATGCTACTACATTTTACTGTTGTCTGGGCTCTGGGCTTTTTATCCCTGTAGTGCCTCATGGCTGACGCATGTTTCTCCCCAATTCTGCTTTCAGTGATGTAATGTGGGTATTTGAAATTCAGCCTTGATGGGAGTATTTACACCAAGAAAATGTAAACACTGAAAACCGATGTTCATATTATTACTTTTTAATTGTCTAGACTTAGGAACATGATGGGAAAATAGCAATAATGCAGCTTAAATGTTAAAATGTGTCCTAGTTGTAGCTGTTGCATAAAACTTGAGAAAAATTCTTTCAGCGTCTGAAACTCCGCATAATTCAACAAAGTTGCTCTCATCATCGATGAATAGATATATTCATAATAAAGATGTATCTTTATTGTTTTACTTTCACTTTACTTGTTAACATAAACAAAAATATTAACCAATATTCATAGTGAAACTATTTAGAGAGCCAGGGTTAAACATTTACCAATACTAGGATAATGGGCCTTTGAAATCATAAAACCCCAGACAACTGAAAGGATTGTTAATGTCTACCAGGTTATATTCTGTCCATACTGCACAGAAGCCAAACCACCCAGGAAAAACAAGAAATTAGAGTTACTGATACAAAATATGGAAAAATGTTAAATTTAATGCAATTAAAAATAGTACAATAAAATGGTTCAAAGGAATGCAGTGAAAATCTCCCTCCTACCTGTGCCCTTGGACCATGTGGCTCCTCTACCCTGGGAGAACCGCCATTGTCAGTTGAGCTAGTCTACCCATAAAGACGTATGTCACCTCCTCTCCCCTGGCTATACCACTTTGAACAGAAAGGATGCTCTAAAATACTAAAGCACTGTTTTGCAGCTTGATATATCACATAGCTCTCTCTGAGTCAGTGCTGTGGCTGCAAGATAGAACCCTGGAATCATTCATTTACCTTCTATTTAACTCCAATTATGATGGGTCTGAATAGGACTTCATTTTACCCCGGGTCTTTCAGTATTCACATGTCCGCTCTCACCCTGTCCTGGTGTGTTGTCTCTTTCTCCTGAAGTATCGGAAGTGATTTAATTTGTGCAAACACTAACACACATTTACTGAACACCTACTAAGTGACCTGCAGTGTGATGATTGGAGAAAATGATATTTTAAAACACAATTAGGTCTTAACACTCTTACTGCTGGCTCAATATGAAGAAAATAAGAGTTTGGGGCTGGAGTGGTGGCTCAGAGTGGTTACAGAGCAACACCATGTACTCAACCAAGTGTCTGAGCAATGAAGGCCTTGTGAAAAACTAGATAAAATGGATTCTCTCTCTGTCTGTCTCTGTCTGTCTCTCTCTCTCTCTTAAAAAAAAAAAAGAGTTTGATCATCTCCTTGACAGCAGCCATAAGACCTCACCTGTTAATTGGCTTTTGCCTTGGGACTAGTCATTTCATCCTCTCATCTTTAAAACAAGCACCACCTTCCCACCTTGACCACCTCTTTGGGTTGCTTTGACATCAGAGCAGGTGGTGGCTGTAAGCACGGAGGGGCCTCACATGTCCACAGGCACATCATCTGTCCTGCCCTGTCCACACTGAGTCCAGTGACGTTGAACTTCCCTGTTCCGGGACCCTCCATGCCTGTGTCTGGGTGGGCTTCATGCCTGGGATGCAGGACCACCACAGCCCCCCTCCCAGCCATAACAAGCCCACCCTCCTCCAGCTCCCAGCATTCCCCCACATGAGGACCAGGTGTCCTTCCTGCTTACCACTATCCTCATTAGAGCAGTATCACAGTCATGGAAGAGGAGGCCGTTGAGGTCTCATTCATGGTTGGATCCCAAGTCCTTAGTACTTATCTGGGGAATGAGTGCATGAATGGATCACCATCAAGGAAGTAAGTGACACACACCAGGGCCACCAAGACCTTTGCCTCCATTCTGTCCTTTGGTCTTCATCACAGCCTTCTGAGATAGGAATTGTTATCCCCATTTTATAAATTCAGGGGTCAAGTGATATTGGAACCCTGTGCTGGAAGATCCAAAGGACTCCATAGTTCCACTCCATCCCTCCACATCACTCTGACCCCCAGTGCAATGGCAAACATGGATTGGCACTTACTACGACCACCCAAAGGGCTGTATCCTTTATTCAGCCCTCCCTACCACTCTAAGTAGATGGTGTCACCATTTGCACAGAAGGCAATAAGCATGCTCAAATCCAAAGTGACTTGTTAAAAGGCGCTGTTGATTCCCTACAATGAAAGATCACAGTGGGCTGGGGTGGCTTCAGAAGACATTATGACAGGGAGGCTGGAGTTGACACCAAAGAAAGGGTCATCTTCAAATAGAATCAGACTTGTTAGTGAGGCCTCCAGGTGTGGGAAGAGAAAGCGCATGAATATGTGAGAAACACCAGGGAGGCCAGGTGACAAGAGAAGAGCCCAAGCCTGGTGTGGTGGCACTCGCTGGTAACCCTAGCAACTTGGAGGCTGAGGCAGGAGGATCACAAGTTGAAGCCTGACTCAGCAACTTAGCAATGCCCTAAGGAACTTAGCAAGACCCTGTCCCAAAATGAAAAAATAAAAAGGGCTGGGGATGTGGCTCAGTGGTAAAGAAGTGCCCCCCACCCTGGTTCAATCTCCAGAGAGAGAGAGAGAGAGAGGAAGAAGAGCTCTAGTTCAAGAGTCAGAGGACCATACAAGCAGAGGAACATTGGTTCAGGTTGTTCAGAGCCTGGGGAAGGAGTGTCTGAGAAGTCAGATTCTAAAGGAAGCTGGAATGTTTTTAAAGTGACATAAGGAAGGGCTGTACTTCATTTTTTTTCTTCCCTCTTAAGAAAGGAATCATATGTGATTCATCTGAGTTTCCAGAGTATTTAGCTTTGGCTAAATGTTTTTCTTGTCAGCCATCCCAGCTCATCTGTCCCAGAGTTTCCACTTCTGAGAGCCAGAAATCATGAGAAACAGAAGTGCTAAGGAACCTCTGAACTCGGCTGTTTCGGGGAGGAGCAGGACACACCACGGTGGAAGGGGAATTTTCCAAGGTTTTTGGAGTTGAGAAAATTCTGGAATCACATGTGATTCGTGCAGCGAGATCTTTGCAAGCCAACGGCTTGTGAGGGAAATTGTGATTTTGCCAACTTTCCTTAATTGCTTTCAAAGTCAGCTTAGAAACTGTCCCCGAGGATCTGAGCTCGCGCACTTACTTTCCCCTCTTCTCTGGCCATACGGCTCACTCTTGCAGAACACTACATGGCCCATGTTTTCAAAGCAAGGAGGTCCTTGGACTTCTTTCCCCCTCGTCCCCTCCAGTCCTTACCTCCACATGAGAGCCCGGGCAGGATGGGCGCACCTGCCCTTTAGTTGACAGGCGCTCAGGGCGTGTGACCAACACGTCTGTGTTCCCGAGGTCTTCTCACCGCAGAGCCATGGGCTGAGGGCAGCTGTGTTTCAGGAGTGTGCGCTTTTTAAAATGCAGCAGACCTCAGGGCCAGCAGGAGCTGAATCTCTGTGTCCCGAGTCTTGACTTAAGCAGAGGGGTCCCTGGCACTGGGCCACCTGGGTCCAGCCCTGTGTCTTGGACTTGTTCCTGCAAGAGAGAGGAACACAGGCCTAACTAGGGTGACCACAAAAGTTATCCTACAGACCAGGAACTATTTTTTTTTTCAAAGAGAGAGGGACCGAGAGAGAGAGGGAGAGAGAGAAAGAGAGAGAGAGAGAGAGATGGAGAATATTACTTTTATTTAGTTTTTCATGTGGCTTTCAGTGCTCCAAGACTTCATTGTGTACGTGGTGCTGGGGTTCAAACCCATGTCCTCGAAAATGCCAGGCAAGCGCTGTAACTGCTGAGCCACTGTTCGAGGCCCAGACCAGACACTTTTAAGAATGAAAGGGATTGCTAAAATAACGAGAACCACAGTATGTAGATTAAAAAAAAATCTGTTGAATGACAAATTAGTTTTATTGTTATTGAACTTACAAGGTGGTTCTGTTCTGTAATCCCAGTGGCTCCAGACGCTGAGACAGGAGGATGGCAAGTTCAAAGCCAGCCTTAGCAATTTAGCAAGGCCTTAAGCAAACTAAAGGGACCCTGTCTTAAAATAAAAAATAAATAAATAAATAAGAGTTAGGATGGGGATATAGCTCAGTGGCTAAGTGTCCATCATTTAATAAATAAATAAATAAATAAATAAGAGTTAGGATGGGGATATAGCTCAGTGGCTAAGTGTCCATCACTTAATAAATAAATAAATAAATAAATAAGAGTTAGGATGGGGATATAGCTCAGTGGCTAAGTGTCCATTACTAAATAAATAAATAAATAAATAAAATTGTGTTGGGCATGGGGGCACATGGCTGCAATCTCAGTGTCTTGGAGGCTGAGGCAGGAGGATGACAAGTTTGGGTCAGCCTCATAAACTTAAAATAAAATAAAAATGGCTGGGGATGTGACTCAGTGGAAAAGCACCCCTGGATTCAATTCTCAGTACCAAATATCTAAATAAATAATTTTGCTTCTAAAAGTAAAAGTAGCATATCCATATGCATTAAGGCAAATTTTAGAAAAATAAAAAGCAATGTTGATTCTTTGAACATAAAAGGATAATTAGTTTTGGTACATAGTAATATATTTTAATAAGTTTCTTAGATAAACTGTCGTTTATACTACATCACAAGTATTTTTTTCTGAATTTTATAATCTTTTTCAATAGGGTCTTCTTATTTTTAATTTTTAAAAAAATTATCTGAAACCACCTTCAAATGTGTATTTTATAGTTAGTGAATTTGAAATTATTAGCATTTTTCTATTTACATTTTAAATTGAAAAATTAAAAATTTCAAGTTCTACATAATACCTGATAAGCCCAGAGAAGATTCTAAGAGGAAAAGAGTTTCAACTCTGTCATTTTTTATTGAAATGTGTAAACGTTTAAATTCAAACATTTTCATGGCATTATCTCTTTTGACTATCATTTTCATACCTTTGTTTGACAAACATTTTTAAAAGGCAAGAAACAAAAAAAAATCTTCATTATACAATTCTTTGGATGTTAAAGCAAATAGATTCTGAAAAAATGTGTTTTCAATTTCATTTTATTCTGATATGGTATACAAATTTATTCAACTAAAAATGAGAAGTCTATCAAATATTTCCTCACATAAGTCAAAACAGTCCAAAGAACCACAGACTTTAAAATTAAGTCTTATAAGCCATTAAATTCTCATTGCTTGCTTCATTCAATTCTTCACTGCTTTTATATGGTGTGATTTCAATATCTTCTTGGTTACAAGCTTTGTCTTTAATAATTGTAATTTGCTAAAGTTTAAAAGCTGAAGTTTTTTTATTCAGAAATTTATTTGTTGAACAATCACATAAGCTTCTAACAAAATAATATAATGTATACATAGATTCTGAAAATTAGATTTACCCCCAAGAACTCCCCCTAATTACCCATCCTTATCCCTCCCCTCCCCTTCCCAAAACATCTCTAAAAATGTATTAGGTTGTATGACATTACACCTTATCTGGATTTAAAAACATTATACCGAGACCTCCTTTCTCAATGGCGAAGGTGTAGTTTCAGCCTCCACAGATGAGTGGAGACATTCGACCCTTGGTTCTCTGGGTTATGCTGATTTCACTCAGCATGATTTCTTCCATAGCCATCCATTTACCTTCAAAGGCAGTAATAAAATTGTGTGATATATGTATCACAGTTTTAGATTCTTTCATCCAGTGAGGGACATCTGGGTTGTTTCCGTAATTTAGCTATTGTAAATTGAGCTGCTATGAACATAGATATTGCTGTGTCACTGTAGTGTGCTGATTCTAAATCCCCTGGAAAAATACCCAAGAGAGGAATAGCAGATCATATGGTGGGCTCCACTCAATAAATACTTGACTACGAATTTCCTTCTGATTTTGAATAAAACACAATCAAAATGTTAAGGACACATTTACAAAAAGCATTCAGAGTCATTATGAGAAGGTTGGTCTGAGTTACAAATTTGTTCTTCAAAGACTTGAGTGTTTCTGAATCTAGTTCACGATGACAGGAAAGAATGATTTCATATACTGCCATATCTGAGTATTTTCTCGCTTCAATATCAGTACCACCAGGAAAATTGTGTTTTTAGGTCCTTTTATCTGCATATATGTACATTTCTTTGTTTTCTTGGTGTGTGTGTGTGTGTTGGAATTAAGGATTGAACCCAAGGGTGCTTATCATTAAGCCATATCCCTAGTCCTTTTTATTTTTGATTTTGAGACAGGGACTCACTAAGTTGCGGAGTCTGGCCTCAAATTTGCAATCCTCTTGCCTCAGCCTCCCAAATGGCTAGAATTACAGGTTGTACCACCTTGCTCGGCTTATCTGCATATATATTAAAATATTGTGAATTTTGACAACGCAGCTTCTGCTCCAATTGGTAGAATACCACAGCTTGGGTGAACACAATTGTGCATCGTTTGTATGGCAAGGTTCCAAGTAATTTTTGCTCCAAGCATTTACTTCAGTAAAAGAGTTATGCTTTCCTGCCATGCTGTACCCCACAAAAATTTGTAACCCTACAACAACTGCCAAAGCAAATAATCCTTAGTGTTGAACTTGCGGTTGAATACCCGATAGCTTTCATAATAATTTTAGATGTTTCACTTAGAGCAAAATAAAATCCTGAAAGTTTCACTTGGACAAAAATCTTCCACTACTATTAGGGTTAACTGAAGTTTAATTTCAGTCTCTGGATGACGCTGATACGAACTTGGCCTTGGTTAATTGTTGGCAGATCCTGGTGCTGATGGGGTGGAGCCCTTCCCCACCTTCACTTCATGCTGTTTGTACTCGAGGAAACGTGGGATTTAAAAAGAACAAAATAAAAGCAGAAAACGGGTGATTTGATCTAGCAGGCAAGTTCTGCTTCAAAGCAAGCTGGGTGCATGTGGTTTTGGAGCTGAGCCACTGTTCTATTCCATCCCAAACTTCTTCAGTTAGCTATTACCCTTTTTTTTTTTTTAAGAGAGAGGGGCAGAGAGAGAGAGAGAGAGAGAGAGAGAGAGAGATAGCAATACAGAATCAACTTTTATTTTAGTTTTCATGTGGCTTTCGTTGCTCCAACACTTTGCTGTGTACATGGTGCTGTAGTTCAACCCGTGTCCTTGTGTATGCCAGGCGAGCGCTGTAACCACCGAGCCACCGCTCTGGCCTCATCTATTAACTTTTGATGTGAACCTTGCTGATCTTTCAGCAGGTGTGTGCCTCCTTGCTTCAGGTGACACCAATGGCTCCCATGGAGGCTGGCAAATGTCCACACTTTACTTGCTTCGCTTTGATCATTTCTTTTTTGAGAAATGGAAATTCTGTCCTTTAGTTTTTATTAAGCTCATGTTTCCATTTCCTTGAGGTCATTTCTATTGACAAGGCTTACTGTAAAGATGTTTAGAAGCACTGCTGACACTGAGCTAGGTAGCCATGGACCCCCCATTTGATAAAAGGCAATGCCGTGGCGCCAGGCGGCCCAGCTGGTTCATCGGCAGGACTGCTCCCCGGCTTTCTGGACAAACCCTGCGTGCACCCAGCCTCTACTCTGCAGCGCTTTCTCCTGACTGGGTGACTTAATGACACCGTGCATCTCAGACAGTGGCACGAGCTGTCCCCCAGGGTCTTGCAACACTCCTTCTCTCTCCGCGTGTCAATGGAAGGAGTGAGAAACAGCCCATGGCAGAGCACAGATCCTTGAATCAGTGGCAGTCCTGAGTCCTGCAGGAAATACTAGCTACATCACTGGGCAAGGGCTGAGGCAGAGGGATGGGTTTGGCTGACTTCTGTCCATGCTAACGTGAACACAACACCAGCCCGTGAGGTCGGGAGAGAAGGGCAGCACCGAGTGGCCGTCTACACAGCCCACTGTGGCTTGTTTTAATACAATTGCTAATAACACACCCCATTAAATGAGGATGTATCTGGGGCAAATACTGCACACCAAAGAGATGCTGGGAACCCAGTGTAACCGGGGCTCTGCAGAGCTCTGCAGGGTGGGGCTCTGCGTACCACCCTGCCTTCAATACCTTTCCTGGTTAGATTTAAAGGCAACATCCCGAATTGTCTTCATTTATTTCTTTAACACGGAAGGACAGTGAGACAAAATAGAATCAATTTATTTAGTTATTCATGTGGCTTTTGTTGCTCCAACACTTCATTGTATATGTGGTGCGTGGGTTTGAACCTGTGTCCTCAGGCACACCAGGCAAGTGCCTGAACCACAGAACCATGGCTCCAGCCACCAGATTGTCTGTAAAAGGATGCTCTTCTGTCGTTGTTATTAAAATAAAGCAACTCATTGATTTCTCATTATTTAACTTTTGGAACAGGATTTTTAGGAAAGTGTTACTACAAATGTTTTGCTTGCCTTTAAAACATAAAAAAGAAAGAAAAAGAAGAAAGGAAGGAAGGAAGAAACAAGGAAAGGGAAAAAATCTAGTTTCAGAGGCAGCGCACAGGGCTCAATTAAAAGGACCACAGTGGTGCCTTTAGCCTCATCCTGGTTCACGTGGAAACTCTGCATCTCCCACTCTGCATCTCCCACTCTGCATCCTCACACTCTGCATCTCACACTCTGCATCTCACACTCTGCATCCCCACACTCTGCATCCCCACACTCTGCATCCTCACACTCTGCATCCCCACACTCTGCATCTCACACTCTGCATCTCACACTCTGCATCCCCACACTCTGCATCCTCACACTCTGCATCTCACTCTCTGCATCTCACACTCTGCATCCTCACACTCTGCATCCCCACACTCTGCATCCTCACACTCTGCATCCCCACACTCTGCATCCTCACACTCTGCATCTCACATTCTGCATCTCCCACTCTGCATCCCCACACTCTGCATCTCACTCTCTGTATCCTCACACTCTGCATCCCCACACTCTGCATCTCACTCTCTGCATCTCACACTCTGCATCTCACTCTCTGCATCTCACACTCTGCATCCTCACTCTCTGCATCTCACTCTGCATCTCACTCTCTGCATCTCACACTCTGCATCTCACACTCTGCATCTCACTCTGCATCTCACACTCTGGACCCCACTCTCTGCTTCTCTTCTTTTGGTTCTTCAGGTGTTGCTTTTGTCTGCTTTCTCAGCACTGTGACCAAAATGCCCAACAAGAATAACATGGAGGAAGGAAAGTTCATTTGGGGCTCAGAGTTTCAGAGGTCTCAGCCCATAGATCGGCACCTGCATGGCTCTTGGTCCCGGGGAGGCAGCGCATGGTGCAGGACAGGCCAGTGCTGGGGAAGCTGCCCAGCTCAGGTTGAGGTTGTGGGGCTGGCACAGAGGAGATTCACTCCTCCAGGGCTCACACCTCATAACCTGCCTCCTCCAGCCACGCCCCTACCCACCTACAGTTACCACCCATTCATAAAGAATGGGCTGATGAGGTTCCACCTCTCCCAACCCAACCATTTCACCTCTGAACACTCCTGAGCTAACAGCTTTGGGGAGCCTCAACTCCGAAGCAGAAGAGGTCTGCCAAGTCTCATGTGACGCAGGGGCTTGGAGGCTGTGTCCTCTGCTTGGAATGTCCTTCCTTCCACACTCCCAGGTCTGCTCCTAGGGATGGCCTGCTCAGCTCCAGCCTCAGCCCCAGCCTCCGCTCCAACCTCTGCTCTAGCCTCTGCTCCAGCCTCAGCCTCTGCAACAGTTCCTCCCCACTGACTCCGACAGATCGCTTTCTCTCAACCTCATATTCTCAGAACTGAGGAGGGTATCTGTCACACAGCACTGAAGAAATATTTAGGGAATGAATGGCAAACATACATTAGATGCAAGATACATACTGAAGGACTTGTGAACACTTGTGCCAAATTTGATATATATGAAAATGTTGATTGTGATATCAAGCTTCCTAAAAAATAATGATATTTTGGTAATGACTTGCACTATGCAGTTAGCAAGCTAACACCCCTCTGCTGCTACAGAGGCACAGTCCAGACTCTCCAAGGCTGCACACCAGAGCAGGGTCCCCACTCCCTGAGATGGTGCTGTGGACAGCAGCACCCATCAAGCCGTGGAAGGCACAGGCACAGTGGGACACGGGGCATTTGAAAAGTTCCCTTTGGTACTGGAGCTCAGCGGTTACTGCACTTGCCTGGCATGTACGAGGATGCGGGTTCGAACCCTAGCACCATGTATACAAAGAAGTGTTGGATCAATGAAAGCCACATGAAAAACTAAATAAAATTGATTCTCTCTTTCTCCCACTGATCCTCTAAAAAAAGAAAAACGTTCCTTTCAGCTCTGTACCTTTATAAACTGTCCCCAAATGGAACGGTAGCTTTGGAACAGATGGGTGAAATGGCTTTATTAAATATAAAAGTTTGCTGTTTTCATAAGCTATCAAAGCCTTGATAAGTCTATTTACATTATTTGATATACATGCTCCATTTCACTCTGTGTTTCTGGTCTGTAAATGTCCTGGTTTTTAGATAAATTTTCTCAAGCCTTAAAGTAAAATGAACATCTCTTTAACAACCCCAAAGCTTGAGGAAAGAGTTTCAAAAGGTTCACCACACAGAAGTGATAAATGTTTGGGGAGATAAATAGGCTTAACTCAATTTAAACATTAGGCATGCACAGCAACATCATGGGGCATACCGTTAGCATGTACAATTTTCATGTTTTTGTGTATCAGTTAAAAAGTAAAGTAAGGGGGCTGGAGCAGTGGCTCGGCGGTTACGGTGCTTGTCTTGCATGAGTGAGGATGCAGGTTCAAACCCCAGCACCATGTACACAAGGAAGTGTCAGAGTAACAAAAGCCACATGAAAAACTAAGTAAAACTGATTCTTCTCTCTTTCTCTCTCTCATTATCTTTCTCTCTCTAAAAACAAAACAGAACATTATATTTATATATATTTATGTATATATTATATATACAATCCCTTGGGGTAGAGAAAGGGATGGGCTAGTACTAGGGATTGAAATGGAGAAAAATATATTACATGCATTTGTGAACATGTCAAAGTGAACCTACTATTATGTACAACTATAATGCACTAAAAGTATGTAAAAAGATAATCCCTTTAATTTAGTCTTTATGCAAAATCTTTTGATTCCAATCAATGCTATAATCATGAGCAAATAATCTGATGATTTTAAAAATTTTTTGTTAAGGAGTTGAGTTGTTGTACAATCATAAATGCATATAAAATAGCAATATGGTAGGCATGTGTTCTTCAACCAGAATCACCCCCACATTGCTCACACAAGAAGTCTCTTGATTCTTCTATATTTCACAAGGGTGAAAGTGATATAAATGCTTAGATTGTGAATTTTCCAGAGTTAAATGATTGCATAAGTATTATTCGGATTCTCGGGGGTGGGTAAAGTGTATGCTACATTGTTGATCATCTCCCTAGGTCCCTCCTTATTCTCCCTCCCTCTCCCTCCCCCATCTACATGTCTGTGGTTGCCCTAGGTTACGTGTTGCTACACCTTTGCTGGGTCTAATACGTGAGTATGACTACCTTTCACCCAAGCCTGGGTTGAGGAATCTTTTTAATGCATGACTTTTTTTTTAGTTACCCATTGGTAACAAAAAGCTTCTTTATAAATAACGCGGTCCATTATGATTTTGGCCAACAGAGGTGTGTGGGTTGTAGAAAGTGGAGAGAGCTGTGCTAATACTACATGGATGAGGTGTGGCTGTCAGGGAAGGGGACTCTACCAAGTTCCCCACAGACCAGGCTCATTACCTTATGTCTCCAACTCTCAACACTAACTCTGCGTGTGTATATATCTCAAAGTCAGGGATTAGTTGAGTGAATTACATACCGTACACCGTGCTCTGCTGTACACTCAGTATTAAAATATCATGCTGTAGAAGAACATTTAATGACATGAAAAATTGTGATAAATAAGGTGAAAATGCAGGCGGTGTAAGCATATGTACAACGTAATTCCATTTTAAATTTTAAAGAAAGCCAGGTAAAACAGGTTAGAAGGTTATACCATGCATTACAACCTGGGATGTATTTGACTCTTATTATTAGACTATAAGGTAATGCCAATTTAGCAACATAGAAACTCGAAGCATGGATGATGATTTCCTCCGAGCAGTGGGGATAGAACGATCCTTCTCCTTCTCTGCCTGTTACCTGCCTCCCTTCCTCTCTCCCCTCCTCCCCTTCTTTCTTTTCATTCTCTTTATGCCTCTGCTTTCTAAATCAAGCATGAGCACTGATTCATTCCTTTCATGGTTATAGTACATTTTATTTTATTATTGGGGCAAAATCCACAAAATATAAAACTAACTGCTATGAAGAGAACGATCTGGTGGTGTTGAATCCGTTCCCAGCGAGTGTTCCCACCGCCTGCACCTAGGTGGGTGAATGTTCATCACCCCAAGAGGAAAGCCCACATCCATCAAGCGTCCATCTCACCTTCCCCAGCCCCTGGCAACACTAATCTGCTTTCTGTCTCCATGGCTTTACCTAATCTGGTCATTTTCTATAAACAGAACCACTCAATGTGGGACCTTTGGTGTCTGACTTGGTTCACTGTGCGTAGTTTTGAAGTTCACGTGCAGACTGTGTCGGGACCCGTTCCTCTTACGGCTCAGCAGTGTTCCTTTGCACATCCTGAGTCTGCTTATTCATTTATCCATCCATGGGCATGTGGGGTCATTTCCATTTCAAACTTTTGAAAATCATTTTGCAACCCTGAGTTTGTTAGATAATGAACCTCAAGACTGGGGAAGAAAGGGGAATAAGATAGGAAACAAAAAATAAAAACTGGCAAATTTGCAAAACTTTCTTAATTTAAAAATATACACAAACATGGAAAAGAGCTGCAAAGGTATGGGAGACACTGTGAGTAGGAGGATGTGAAAATCCCTCCCATTCATATTTTCCTTTTCTCCAATTTTCTCCCCGGGAGGCAACCTCTTTTTTAAATGTATACTTTTCATGAAGAAATGTGTGTGTGTGTATGTGTGTGTGTGTGTGTGTGTGTGTGTGTGTGTGCAAACACACGTGCACATTTCCAACTTTTTCTTTCCTCACAGAATCCTTGGAGATGTGGTCACTGCACAGCCGAGGGGCAGGTGGTCAGCTAGCACATCCTTGGCAGCTGCTGTCTTTGCTCTTAGTGTCCCTGCTCTGTGTGCTTCCTTCCAAAGCCTTGCCCTCAGAACCTGGTCTCAGTGCCTCTGGGAGCTCACGCTAAGACGCAGACTTCATCTAATTTTCATAACGCTGTGGAAGGTAGGCGTTAAAGACAACCGAAGCTGAGGACGCTGAGATTCCAGGCGGAGAAGAGCAGCGAAGGTTTACTCAGGTAAACGTGTGCTTTGGTGCACTGTTCCTTCCCTCCTCTCTTTCTTCTTTTCCAGATCCCTTGCTGCAGGGCTAACCAGGCTCTCACTTGAGACGGTGCAACCCCAGGGCAGGCTGTTGGGGAGCAAGGCCTGACAGCAGCTGGGTGCAATCCCATTCTGGTGCCTTCCTCCTCTAGAGTCTCAGGCTCCCGCTCCCACACTTCTTTCTGATTGATCTTTTCCTAATAACCTTCACACCTGGAACAGCAGAGTAATTCCTTTCCTTTCCTTTATGTTATTTTTTCCAGTGCTGAGGATCAAACCCAGGGCCTTGTGCATGCTAGCCAAGCACTCCACCCCCGAGCTACGTCCCCCATCCTTCAAAGGAATTCCTTGAAGATGTTAAATTTTATAAGATGGGTGTGTTTTACTTTTAAAATGTGCACATTTTGGAAATTTCCTTCAGGGTGCTGTTACTGGACTTCCCTCCTATGCACACGTCTAATCTGTTTCCAGATAAAGTGTCCCAATTCTTCCTGCTAAGTCACGTGGCTGGCAGCTTTGCAGCTTCTCAGGATCACGTGAGGGCTGACCACTCTGAAAGGCTCACATCTGCTGTCTGATGGGTTCCCAAGGACAAAGCACAGAGAAGCAACTGCGGCTCTGGTGCCCTATTCCTTCTTCCTCCTTACACATCTGAGAAACTTTCACTCTGCAAGGCTGTTCTCCCTCTTTGAGAGCAGGTGAGCTTCCGGGGCAGGTGGGAGAGTTGCTTTGACCAGGACCCGTTGCACCCTCCCTACCGCACCCCACCTCACATCATGAGAGAGTAACCTACACAATCTCTAGTCAGGAAAAAGATCAAAATTTGCGATATAGTTTCTACTGAATGTGTTTCTACCATTGTAAAGACAAAAACTATATCACAAGTCTCAAGTCAAGGACCATCGGTGTATGTATGTGTGTACTTACCCCTCAGTACACACAAGGTGTTGATTGCAGGACTCCCTGAGATACCGAAATCCCTGGATCAAGTCCCTGATATACAGTGGTGTAGGATTTGCACATAATGCAAGCACATCCTATGGAAAAGTCAAAGGAAAAGAACAGACAATTATTATGACATTGCCAAAAAAATGTCAAAGGGGCAAGAGCCATTTGGCAAATCATTCCAAGTCCTTGCAAGGCTTAAATTCATCAGCAGGGGGCTGGGGTGGTGGCTCAGTGGTTAAGGCGCTTGCCTGGCATGCGCAAGTACATGAGTTCAAACCCCAGCACCACGTATACAACGAAGTATAGGAGCAATGAAAGCCACGTGAAAAACTAAATAAAATCGATTCCCCCTTCCTCTCTTTCTTTCACTCTTCTTGCTAAAATAAAAAGAAAGAAATGAAAATTAAAAAAAAATTCATCAGTGGGTCCCCAGGACAAGCCCATCAATGGGCATAGGTGTTTCTTGATGGTGTGCTTACATTTTTAAAATTCCCATTCACTATTTTCATGTTGTTTAAGGGAAATCCGACTCTGGTGGAACTGGCTGGTGCTAAGTAAGTCCGTAAGAGTCGAGTGGGTAAACCAAGTTGCCCATTAACTAATTTGGAATGGAAAAAAAATAATGCTATTAAAGACTCTGGAAAATCTGTGTTCTGTGAGAATTTTCTCTCACTTATGTGAAAATCTACCAAGGAAAGCAAATCACTATTGATAAGTTGGTGTTGTAAACAAAGTGAGAATAAAGCTTGCTGGATCAGGGTAAAAGGAGGAGTGGCGTTACAGATGATCAAACTGGAGTTGAAATGATTTGGATACGATGTCTGTGTCCTTTTCAGAGGCTCAACAGCACATTTTCAACAGGATTTTAATCCACTGTGATGATAGCACTCAAGTCTTCACCGAAAGTCTCACCTTTAAATGATATTCTAAAGGCTTCTGAAAGTCCCTCATCTACTAGAGCTTGCTGTTTGGGTCTGAATTTTGATGTGATTTGATTCTAAAAATTCCTTTTATAGCAAAGTCCTACATATACAATTAAGAGAAGTGCCCCTCATGATATTTTCCCATTGGCTTGCAGATTCCGTGTTCTTCCTTTCAATCTTCACATCTTTAGCCTCTATCTCAGTGTCTGGTAGGAGGTGAGTGGAGGAGAGAATTCTTCATGGATTTCCCATAGGTCTACAGGTGTTATGAGGAAAGGCACCGATTGATTTGTTCTGGACTGTTTTTTAAAGAATGTTTGCATAGCAAACTGTGTTGGAAGAGTGAGACAGCGTCTCTCTAAGAGCAATGCGGTGTTCTGTGTAAAAAGCCTGGTTTCCCTCAGGTTCCTCTCAAATGCGGACACTGCTGCTACAGTTGCTGTGAGTAATGAAGTCCGTTCTCCCTGACCCGGGAGTCTCATGACTTGTACCAGGTCCTGTGAAACTGTCAGGTCAACTTAGCTTCAAAGTAGGAGGAGGTCTCACTCAGATCCTTCAGAATTCTCAAGGGAAAGTGCGGAAAGCCCAAACCAAACAAACAAGATTATTGAATAGATGAATGAAAAAATACTTAGGGTCTTAATATTCTTCTGAATAACCAACTGTTACCCAGAGAAAGACCCCCAAGAACTTCTGCTTGCAAGGAGCTGTTTCACAATATATTTTTGTTAAAGAACCAGAGTGTGTTATCTAAAATAAACATTTTAGATACCAGTGTTAACTTTAAAATGCTGGCAGCAGTATGTTTGGACTTGGCTAAACGTTGAGTTGTACTATGGGAACCAATTGTTTATCTAAGCATTACCTCGTCATATAGGAACCTCAGGCTTTGCAGTTTCAACTGGTTTCTGCTTTAGTGCCCCTAATGGAGGAGGCTATAGTTTTGGTACCCAAAGCTGAAATTTTAGCCTCTCTTTCTAAAAATAACCACTAATGACCTTTACAGAGTTGTTTGCATTTGGAACCCAGAACACTGACTTTGGCATTTATTTTTCCACTAGGTCCAGAGGTGGATTGGATTTTCTGTGTTTTAGAATGCTGACAAACCTGAGCTGGGGAACCCTTTACCCAGAGGAAGTCACCCAGGCTTTCTGCATGGCAGATGGCCAAGCTGCCACCTGCTCCCTCCCTGTTCACTGTGACTCCGAGATCCTGGATAGAGGGCTGGTGCCAGGCAGCTGGGAATCCAGAGAGAAAAATGCTTTCCAAAGGTAAACAAGTGACTTAAGTCAATCGTTCATAATTACCTTAGAAATTGTATGGTATGTCAGGAGGGTGAGAAGGCTTGGATCCAGGAGAAAGAGGTTTGCTTCTGGTCTTGCCTCTTTTTCTGTGATCCTGGGCACATCGTTCAATCTCTCTGAGTCTTATTTTTCCCAACTATAAAGTAATAATAAGGATAATAAAATAACAATTACAACAACAACAACAACAATAATAATAATAATAATACCTTCTCTGCCTATTTTTTTAACATTGTTTTTGGCATCAGATGGAATAGCTCAATTGTGGACACTAAGTGAATAATAACATAGCTCTTTACTCCACGCTTTGGTTTTGAGTTTAGAAGGGTTTTGCAGACTGAAGAGGTCTATATTCGTGGAGCTGTTGTTAGTAAGAAACATACCCTCCACGTTCCTTTTGTGCTTTTGCTTTACTTCTTTTTTTTAAGAGAGAGGGACAGCGACACAAAGGCAGAGAAAGAGAGAATCAAATTTTATTCAATTTTTCACGTGGCTTTCGTTGCTCGGACACTTTGTTGTGTACCTGTTGCTGGGGTTCGAATCCGCGGCCTTGTGCATGCCAGGCAAGCACGATAACCTCTGAGACATCACTCCAGCCCCTTTGCTTCACTTTTTTGAACTTAGCAAAACGTCACTCTAAGGATTAAAGTCAAGTTGGCTTTGAATGCTACACAGGTGACTGAAATATTTAAATCATGGCAAAACCCATTCATTTTGGGGATAACTGAATCATAGCAGCTAAAACCAAACCAGAATCAAGTCGCAGTGGATAAAGATATAGAACCTGCTATTTCTTTCTGACTTACTAGATTTTCTTAGAGGAGTTAGAACTTGGGCAATTACCCTTGACCTAATGGAGACTGTGAATGAGACTGTGAATGACTGTGTGAGGGTTTGTCAATTTCTGCTATGAACCAGCTCCCTAGGCAGGGCAGGAAGACTTTCCAATTCCCAGAGAAAAGAGATCGGTCATACAAGGAACGGTCTTCATAGGAGCGTGTCACTACCGATATGACCACATGTTGTGAGTCCTGACACACAATGGGAGAAGAAGAGTTAACCAAGTATTCCTTTTTTCTGTTTTTATGTATAGCACAACTATAATGCTGAGACCAGTTTCCATGGAAATATGGGGAAATTATATAAATATAGATCATAGCTATGTGAATTTAAAGAGATGTAAAAGTAACAGAAGGAATAGATATTGCTTTTTTATAACAGATAACATCATGGAGAAATTCTTGTTTCCTTTTGATTTGATCCATCATTCCCGAATGTAACATATTTATCTGCGTATAGAATTTTAATGATGTGAAGGAGAATAAAAATGGAAAAATACCCAGAGGAGCTTTAATTTCATTATTAGACCTGCAGCTAGATGTTATTTAATAGTTTAATCATGACACATTATCTTATCACAAACAACATTTTATAAACATTTCCTTTAAGGAAGAGAGAAGTTGGGACAATTCCTTAATCTCATCATATCTTCCAAGCTCTCTTGGTCCAATGACCTCTTGACAAACAGCCCATGTGTAATCAGCACTCATAGAAATCACATCCCTTTTTATTCTTGGAAAGATGAGCAGACTGCTGAAAAAGTGCTGAGTTTGGTTCACATGAGACTTCCTAAAAGGAGAGATGGCTTAAGATGGAGAATGTAAGTGGAAGGGGAAACGATACTGGGCTGGAGTAATTGGCCAAGGAGGAGATTTTACCTTGAAGAGGAGGTTCCTGGTTGAGTCTAAAGCAGCATCTTTCCTGACATGCAAAGCCATGCCATGAGCCCGCCTTTCTGTGTGCTCTCAACCACAGGTAATCAAATTGTGCATGAAGTAATTTTATAATTGCATTTTCTACTGACAAGCCCTGAGTTATACATTAAATCTATTCACATGAGAGAATATATTTGTTGTAGCAGCATCTGTTAATCTGTGCTTATTCTCAGAAACCCAATATATTGGAGTTCTTTTTTTTTTTTAAGAGAGAGGGACAGTGAGAGAGAGAGAATCAATTTTATTTAGTTTTTCATGTGACTTTCATTGCTCCGAGACTTTGTTGCGCACGTGGTGCTGGGGTTCAAACCAGCGTCCCTGTGTATGCCAGGCAAGTGCTGCAACTGCCATGCCAGCGCTCCAGCCCTCTACGTTGCAATTCTTATCCTGGGTACAGTTACAGAAGGGTCTAGGCATTTGACTAATATATACTGACTATTCCGATATGCTAGGTGACTTCAGGATTTCTACATAGGATTTGTCAAAACTCTCCTGAAGGATTGGTCTTCCTCACCAGCCACGCACTCTTCCGTGGATCCACACTTTGGAAACTGTCAAGGGCAGTTTGTGGAACATGCTGTTTAGAAATGGCCTAGAAATAGGTAGAAAGCGTATGTGACGTGCACTGTGCCCCTGGTCACTTCTATGTTTGTGATGCCAAACTCTATGGTGGTGGAGCAGACCATATGTTTTCACGTCCCCAAGGGTTTTCCCTGATTCATCTCTCTGGAACATTCTTCTGGTGCCCATTTATTCTCTGCAAACTAAACACCTGCAAAGCCGTCAGTTTCTTGCGAAAATGTCACATGATCCTCTCTTCATTCCGTATTGGGTTAATGCCCCTCTGTACCGCTGAGGCCCTCTGTCCTTCTCCAGGAGCTGTGACCTGCCTCACATCTACTCTCATCCACCACCCATTTCCTGCCACCCTGCTCTCAATATCCTGCCCTCGACTGTGAGTGTGTGGTTTTGAGTTATAGGGAAATATGAGGTCCTCAAGCTTTTGTGCAGAATTAATTGAATGAAAAGTAAATGTAGGGGCTGGAGCAGTGGCTCAGTGGTTTCAGCGCTTGCCCGGCAGCCCTGCATGAGGCCCTGAATTGGAACCCCAGCACCTCATACACAATTAAGTGTCAGAGCAACAAAGGCCACATGAGCAGCTAAATAAAATTGATTCTCTCTTTTTCTTTCACTGTCCCTCTCTCTTTATTTATTTATTTATTATTATTTTTATTTTTATTTTTTTAGGACTGAGGACCGAACTCAGGGCCTTGTGCATGCTAGGCAAGCGCTCTGACACTCAGCTAAATCCCCAACCCCCTGTCCCTCACTCTTTAAAGAAAACAAAAAGTAAATGTAGCTATCAAATAAGGCAATGAGACTTACCAGGCAACACGGGGACTGAGAGGTGTGTATGGAAAGGCGGGAGACCAGCTGTCCCTGGTCATTTTCAAGACGTTGACAGCGATGTGTGTATGTGTGTGTGTGTGTGTGTGTGTGTGTGTGTGCATGCACACGTACCTGGGAGAAGTGGGAAACCGGGGGAGGGGAGCTTTGTTCCCACGTATAAACACTTTTCAATGTAGCAAGCATGAATATCGCCATCATTTTATGGTGTTACATTTCTATAACGTAGGCAAGTTGTGTGTTTGCACTCATATGACTGCAGAAAAGTCCACATCAGTCGTATTTGGCAGATTGAGAGTTCGTTCAGGGATCTCCTGTACCCAGGGTGCCTGAAGCTTGAGGGGTCCCTCTCAGCTACTGTGTCTGCGGTGGTTCACCAGCTTTTCAAGACACTGGTCATAAGACCCAGGCAGACCTGAGATGCCCCTCGTGGTGGCCACTCGTTGGCCACTCCTGGGCCTGGAGTAAGCCTTGAAGCTCTCAGGAACATCTGGAAGTCATTCCTGCCAGCCCATGGGGAGCATAGGCCCTTCCAGAAACCTGCAGGCTTCCTGTGTCCACCCCACTCCCAGCCTGAGGAAAAGAAACTTCTCCAATTAGGCAGCGTCTGTGTCCTCAATTCCGGAGTCCTAATCTCCACGCCCCTCCTTCAGGAAACACAATCTTTTGTGTTGTCCTGAATGTCATGGGTGGGCAAAGGACCTGGAGATGCCACTTACAGGTTTCTTAATGACTCACTTTATTATACAATTCTGCAGAATCACACGAAACTCTGTCCCGTTCGTTTCCGTGCCCACCTCCCGGAGCTTCCCTGGTGACCCAGCCACTGTTCCCTCTGCAGCACAAGGACACAGGGTGTTTGCCATTGTCCTGGGTTTCTTCACCCTGCGCACAACTCCAAAAGCAACACATTTCTCACTCAGAAACAAGCTGGAGTTTTCTGTTGAGACCTCAAATACTTTCCCAGAGTCTGCCCTAAAATAATGTTATATTTTAATTTTAAGTGATTTCTCTATATGAAGTTCTTGTGGCAAGACCATGATATAGTTTTATTTATCATACAAAAAAATTAAGTCAGCTTCTAAATAAAATATTTTCCAAAATATAACGCAAGCTTCCTGCTGCTAAAAGAAATCGTATGTTATAATGAGGCTCCAGACCAATATGTATAAATCCTGCCCACGACGTGAGTCGTTCACGACAGTATGGTCACTCAGGACTTAGCCTTAATGCTTTCTTCCAAACATTTTCTTTTGGTAGTTTAAATGTCCCCCACACATCCAGAGATGTTTTGACAAGGGTAGCCGTGGTAGTCGTCACTGTATTATGCTGTGACCTGGTTTCATTTTGGAAAAAGTAGGAAATTCCTGAAGGAGGGGTTTGGGAAGAAGAAATATCTTACTGATCTAATCCCATAACATTTATATCCCTTTACAAATAGTAGTAATTGGGCCTCACTTGTTTTTACTTTTTTTTTTTTTGGTTTAGAATTAGGCAATTATTTTATTGATATTTTCACAACTAGAACTTTATAAGAGCACCTCAAATATTGTCCTTATTGCTAGCAGTTATTTTTTATGTTTTTATTAGTGTATTATAGTTGTACATAATGTTGGGATTAGTTGACACATATTCCTAGATGCACACAAATCAGCAATACAATTTGTTCAATATCTCCCCCACCCACATCCCTCTACCTCCCTCCTCCCAGCCCCTGATCCCTTGCCTTTCTTCTGGGTAATTAGGCCCCACTTGTAACTAACAAAACTAAGAATCTGCCCCATCCTATGAGTAAGACTCTATTTTAAAATAAACACATTATGAGAACAGGAGCGACTAATACTTGAGACCAAAAACTGCTCCCGTTCCTTCAGTGCCCTCTGGAACATTCCACCAGAGACACGCTGTGCCGAGTGGATTTGGGAGGATTCACAGTGCGGGAAGTGGAGATCTGGCTGCAATGTGTGCTTTTGCAAGGACTGAAATTTGCTTCTGCAGGAGAAAATGCTACCGTAAGGAAAGGCAGGGGAAGCCAAGGAAGGTGTGGAGAGAGTTTCCCAGGGGTGCAGAGGAGCTGACGGCATGGAACCCTCAGGGCTCTGCTGTAGCTGAGGTCCCAGGAGGAGACTGGAGTGAGGTGGCTGTGGGCAGAGTCTAGTTTTAAGCGTTAGATTTTATTTAATTAATTTTCAGATAGATTATACATTTGTAACATTCAAAAGCATTAGAGGTCCTACAAGGTCTATCAGGAAAAAGTTTCCTTAGCCCTCCGGCCTCCAATTACCCAGTTTTTATCCCCAGAAGCCACCTGCACTCCCTGAAGCTCCTGCATCTTCCAGAGCGATTTCAAAAGCCGCCCCAGCAATCACATTTGTATATAGAAGTGTCTTTATGGGGCTGGGGCGGTGGCTTGGAGGTTTTGGCACTTGCCTGGCATGCACAAGTACGTGAGTTCAAACTCTAGCACCAGGGACACAACGAAGTGTCAGAGCAACAAAAGCCACATGAAAAACTAAGTAAAACTGATTCTCTCTTTCTCACTCTCTCTCACTGTCCCTTTCTCTTTAAAAAAAAAAAGTATTCTTACACTTTCTCACACTGGTAGAGCCCACTACTAAATTCTCTGCACTCTGGTTAGTCTCTTGCTACTAGCTGGGAGACTGTGTATATTCGCATCCCTAACTTATTGGAGGAGGCAATGTCCACCAAAGTTCTGTCTGACAAAGTCCAGGCTTGGGGATGGGCTAGGCAAAGCCAGCCCTGGAGATTGCCAAAACCATCTCTTCTAGGAATTGGCTGTGTTTTAATAATTATATGTATTGTGAATTTGCTCATACTGAAACTCTCTGATTGTTATGAGAATTCTATTGCTTAGACAACTGTTGCGGATTATTGAGAAGGATACTTGTTATAACACATATAGAAATCATGGGAAACAAAGCTATACTGGCTTTAAAATAAAATTGGATATAGAAAGCAAAATAATTAGAAATAAGGAACAAAGAAACAATATATGTAAAACATTTACCAATACCATCCTGAGTGCTCACATTGTATTGTGAACTTTGAGTGAGAAAGGCGTGTTTACATTTCCTGTTGTTACAGAGGATGAGCTTTAACTCCCTAGCAGTAAATAAGACATGTTTACCCTTTTTGTCTTTGCAGAGGTTAGGCTTTAACTTTTTAGCCCATAGGTTAGGATGCACAGATAACTTTATAGGATTAACATTTATAGGATCTAAGATAACTATAGAATATTTGGTAAGGTTACAACAACAAAACAGTTTTAAGTTAGTAGTTAATAGGGTGTAGGAGTTATTATAGCCTATATCATAGTCTAGCGAAATAAAAAACTTTTCATTTATGCTAAGATAGGGCTTCTAGACTAATGCAGTGTAGTGAGCTTTAGGGCTTCTCTTATCTAGTGAGGTAATGGTTTGCAGAAACATCTAAAGGAATTTAGGGAGGCGAAATTTGGTGAAGTGTTTGGTCTCTGTCCTTTGTAAAAGCAGGTTTAAACAATATGGATTTTTTTGGTGGGGAGGTCGAGAGGACATGAATTGTACTAATGGTTGATGTTTTAAGTTTACTGGGAAACTGAAAAGAGAATTGTATAATGAAGCTGATAATGAAAGGCTTGTTTGTGCACCTGTATAAAAATGTTCAACAATAAAGAACAGACGGCATTTTACTCAAGCAGGGAACTGTGGCTGCTTGCAACTTGCCCCGGAGGTTCCAGCTGTTCCTCTGTATCATCCGACTCCACTCCACCTTCGGGGACCCGAGTTCAGCTGGGGCTGGCCCCCAGCAACTTATTTTGTGTTGTGGATCCTTTCGGCTGTTGGTGAAGCTTATGAATTTCTTCTTACAATAAAGTTTTTAACTGTATTCTAATAAAAGACCGTATTGTAACATTGAAATACAGCTTGTCGCAGTTGCCGGTTTTCTGTCTTTAAAGTTACAGGACATCTTCCGTGATTAAAGTGAGGAATACTTACAGTAAATCCTTAGAGTAAAACTGTGAACCTGAGAAATCAGAAACAGAATGTGATATTTCCTTCAACAATGCCATTTAAGTTTCTAAGTTCTCACAGTTCACCTTGTAGATACTTGCTCCTTTGTCTAAGATATTCTTAGCGAAAAACAAAGAATATGCTTATTGCTTTATGCACCTGCCACCTGTTTTAAAACATTGACTGTATTTTAAAACTTTTTCCTCTGCCTAGTCTGGATGACTGATACACCTCTAAGATGTTGGAATTTTCAGAACAAAGGCTAAAAATTTGGAAAAAGAAAATGTACTGCAGTATTATTTGCATTTCAAAAATTATTTTACTCTGATTTAAAATTTTAGATATCTCTTACCTACCTTTCCTACCTTGATACTAATACTGTTTTATTCCCCAGGCATAATAGCGCAATGTCTTCCAAACATATATTCCCTTTTGAACTGACATAGAGCTTTACACATAGTAGGTATTAGTGTGATCAAGTTTTTAGAACTTATACATTTCATAAGCTAAACATAACTTTCCTGGTGTTTCTCTACTTCCTTAGTTAGATTCATCTTAACAGATAATAGACTTTATAAAATTAATGCATATTTTCTATGTAAAAACATAGAAAACTTAGGAGAACATTTTTGTGATGTTATTCCCTGAATCTTTGTTTCCTAATTAATAGTAAAATATCTTAATCAGTACCAGAGTTTTATTGTACAATGACAGCATTTTCATGTGGTGTATTATAGCCTGTTAACTAAAAATAAATGGGTATTTTAAATGGAAAAAAAAGTTTTTAACTGTAGACAATAAAATCCTCAAGATTCAAAGGAAATTGATTATACAGAAATATAAAATATCTGTATTTAGAAATACATATACTTATGTGTTAATGAATTAAACGACAAGGTCTAGCGGTGAGCCTAATTATGACTGTGATTTCAAGGTATCGAAGAGTATAAACTATTTCACAATTCCTACAGCAATTGTAATGGGATATAAAGTATCTGTGATTTTTATTGGTAAAAAAGGCAGCTGATGACACTGTTGTGGCTTCCTGTCTGCCTCCAACCTAGAGGAAATGATAAATTTCAGCTACACAAGAAATGCTATGTTAAATGTGCAGCATTTCCCAAACAGTCCAGCATATTTGTAAGGTACATTCCAGAAGTGTTTTGAGCAACTGCAAATGCAGCCAAAATTGAACGCTTATTGCTAAATTGCGAGGGATACAGGCATTCCTGCATTGGATGAGGGTGTGTTAGCAAAAATTTTAATCTTAGGCAATCTGAGAAGGGGGTGGGGCAAGTAGTATTTTGGTTCAGTTTTATTTTGCATTTATCTCATGGCCATCCCATACAGGCGGGCACAATATGTGGGGCCTAAGGCAAAGCAGGGGTAACCGGGAGGAAAGACAGGAGTGACAGACAGCCTGGCCACAGCCTTTATTGGAATTTCACAGAAAAAGCAGGGACCAGTGAAGCTCAGGGTTGGGTAACTGAATGACTTCAGCAGGTTCTAAATGGTAGAGGTCGTCTAATTGCCTGGTACTTGGCCCTAGGGTGATGAAGGCAGAGAAATGCTTCCTTCTGGGGTGCAGGCCAGATAGAGGAGGTATGGTCTGGTCTGGTTAGGCAGAATGTCAAGGTCATGGTCCTGGCTGAGCCCTCTGCTGTCTCTCAAGAACTGATTCCCCCAGGAGGAGCAATCTCTCCCTAACCAGAAAGGATTCTCAGATGTCAAAACACCACAATATACAGAAAATAAAAAATACAGTACAGACAGAAAAGAAGGAAGCTTTGAGAGCGATTGATCCCTGCTCAAAGGACACAGGAGTAAGCTATGAAAGGTTGCATAGGCCAAGCCTGGGATACTTGGAACGTTAGTCATGGACTATAACTCATTGAATAATCAAGGCATTCATGAATTCACAGATATTGATTAATTAAAAGTTTGATGAAATGGCAATGTCAACAATGCCCCCAAATATCTTCCTGTAAGTATTTGTTATTTATGAAAAGAGAGTGACTTTGCACTGGGGAGGGATGACGAATGTACCAAGTGACTCATGACAATATCACCAGTGGAGACAAATGACCCACAACAGGACTCCATTAGACCTTTGCTGGGGTGGACTTTAATGTGCCCCCTGCCCCCCATAACTGCTCCCTCCTGGAATTCACAGACACCCTCCTTGTGCGACTGGCTTCTAATCAGCAGCATAGGTAAGGTAATGGGCTGTCACTCCTGTGGTTATCTGATATTCCACTGGACTCATTCTTCTAGAACTTGCTCTGGTGTCTTGCTCACCTGCTGACTCTGAAGACACATGAGCCCAGTGAAGCCAAGGAGATGATTCCTGCCAATTCCTTGGCAAGCTTGAAAACAGCCCCTTTCCCAGGACGGCCTCAACATGAGGACTCAGCTCCCGTAGGCACCGCGGTCACACAGAGCACCCAGCTAACTGTCCCCACATCGTGACCCACAGGACTGTGATGTAGTGTCAGCTGTTTCAAGCTGCTAGATTTGTGGCACGTTACTGTGGAGTACCGAGAATGAACAAGCTCTGCTGAAATGCTATTGCCAAAGCTGCCTGCAAGCTTCAGCCATGTCCAGATGATGACTGCAGGTGAGACTCAGGAAATACGCAAGATTAAAGGAGGCTTGGGACACATCCAAACTAACAGCAAGACGCCATCTTGGACTGGATCCTGGACCAGATGGGAAAAAACATCTTGGGGATAATTAATGAAATTTGAGTGTGGACTGTGGTTAAGATAATATCATCGGGGGCTGGAAAGGGGGCTCAGCAGTTACAGCACTTGCCTGGCATGCACAAGTATCTGGATTTGAACCCCAGCACCACATACACAACAAAGTGTCAGAGCAAAAAAAGCCTCACAAAGGGGATGGAGCAGTGGCTGGGCAGTTATGGTGCTTGCCTTGCATGCACGAGTACATGGATTCAAACCCCAGCACCATGTACACAACTAAGTAGTGTCAGAGCAACGAAAGCCATGTGAAAAACTCAATAGAAATTGATTCTCTCTCTCTCTCTCCTCTCTTTAAAAAAATAAAGCCTCATAAAAACTAAATAAATTGATTCTTTCTCTCTCTCTCACTATTCCTCTATTTTTAAAAAAGATAATATCATTGTATAAATGTTAAATTTACTGATTTTGACCCCCATATTGGATATATAGCAAATGAATATGGCAGATGTTAAGAATCTGTACATGAGAGTAAGGGCTATATGGGATCTTTTTGTACTATTCTTGCACCTTTCCAGTAAGTTTTTAAAAATTTCAAAAGAGGGGGATGGAACAATGGCTCAGTGGTTTCAGCACTTGCCTGGCAAGCGCAAGGACCCAGGTTCAAAGGCCAGTACCACATACACAACAAAGTGTCAGAGCAACGAAAGCCACATGAAAATATGAATAAATTTTATTCTCTCTTTAAAAATAAAATAAAATAAATATTTCAAAAGAAAAAGAAAAAATACTGTTAGATTTCCCATTTTAAATTGTACTGGAGGGGCTAAAATGGTGGCTCAGTGGTTACAGCACTTGCCTGGCATGTGTGAGGACCTGAGTTTAAACCCCAGCACCATGCACACAACTCAGTGTCGAGCAGTGAAAACCAGATGAAAAAAAATTGATTCTCTCTTTCTCTCTCTTAAGAAAAAATAAAATAATTGTACTGGAAGTAGTTCAAAGAGCTCCTTTGCCACTTTGGGAACTCCAGGGAGTTGGAGACCACTGAGTGATTTGTAATCTTTTATCACTTTATATGGGTTTATTGTGCTGCCAAGAATTTGACTAAATCCTACGTACTCTTCACATAGGAGCGAAAATCTGTGGCTTGGTAAAGGCTGACACCAGGGACGAGTCGTGAGGCCTTGGGAAAGTCGCCTGAGCTCTCATAGCTTTCTGGCCCGAGTGTGGTGGTCATGGCCACCTCAGGAGGCTGCTGAGGAGTTGGTGAGGCACACATGCCAGGCCCACAGCGGCTGCTCAGTAAATACCTGTTGGCTGAATGAGCCTTGTGTTGATCAGAGCCTCTGGCTGGAGACTGAAGATGAGGGGAAATCCTGCTTTAAACTCTTAAAAAAAATAAAATAAAAATTGAATTTGTCAGAGATCTTCATTCTCTTGTAGGAATATTTTCCTTTATTAATTTCACTCAATAATCTTTTTTTTGACCTTTTTTTTTTTTTTAGTTCGACATGGTCTTACATAGTGGAGGGGCCTGTGGTTACATAGTGGAGGGGCCTGTGGTTACATAGTGGAGGGGACTGTGGTTACATAGTGGAGGGGACTGTGGTTACATAGTGGAGGGGACTGTGGCTACATATTCATGCATACATGGATATTGACATAGTGAGATAGTAAGTTAAGGTCACCCAGTAAACTTTTTGAATGCCTTTAATCTATTATGAAAAGATTGAAGAAATCCCTGTCCACTGTCTATATGCAATTCTAGAAAGGAAAAAATATTTTCCACTTGTTTATGCTCTTTTTTCTTCATTAAAGAAAAAGAATTCAGAAAGGAACTCACACAGGCCTGGTGACAAACCGAGATGTTGCAGCTCTTAGTCTAGCACCCTGAATCCTAAAAACATCAAGTCATCGCTGAAGACACCAGGGCCAATGAGAAGATAACTGGGGCATCAGAGGAGGGTCCAGATGCACGGCACCCTGCAGCCACCCTTCTCCCCCGGAGTTCCCACGACGGAGGGTGAACCACAGACCTGCTCCTGCTAAAGTGGCCCCCAGGTGCTGCAGGGACATCATCCTGAGCTTGCTTTTGTTTTTGCTTTTTAAGAGAAAGGGACAGTGAGGGGGGGCAAGAAATAGGGAGACAGAACCAAATATTATTTAGTTTTTCATGTGACCTTCATTGCTTGGGCACTTTGTTGTGTTCGTGGTGCTGGGGTTTGAACCCATGTCCTTGCGCATGCCAGGCAAGCGCCAGAACCGCTAAGCCACCACTCCAGCCCCTGAGCTTGTTTTTAATGACACCTCTTACCAGCCACCCCAAATTCCTGATTCAACACTCTCAGGAACAGCTACCCCAAAGGGTCTCAGCAGAGACGCTTATTTGATTCCTTCTGAGCAAGAAGTAAACATAATTACCAAGGTAGTTTTTATGTTGCTGATGGGTCCTTCAGTCCCTTTGCAATTCTTCCTCAACTTTTCTTCATTTCCTCGGTCTGAAAAAGTAATTTCCTAATCGCCATGAAGGCTTTCGTGAAAGCCTCACAGCCCTGTAGGATCTTTCGGTCATCTGAAACTGGCCAGGCTGACGGTTTAACCTGAGCGTGGAATGGATTTCCCATTCGGCCTCCCATAGTGAGCAACTGTGGTTCTGTAACCTAGCACCAGATGGTTCAGCTGCTTAGAATCTGAACTCCCTTTCTGGGGAGTAAATCTGAGGCATGGTGTTTATTTTGAATGCCCGGGTAATGCTTACTCCGAATTCAGCCCTCCGGCATCAATGCCAGGCGGAGATTGCAGAGAGGAATGGGGGAAAAGAAGGCCAACTGTCCTGTCCACCTTGGTCAGCAGCCACACTCGCAGCCAATCGCAATCTGTCATGGTGCCTTAGTGTCTGTTTCTCAGACAGACAGACACACACACAGACACACACTCTGAGTCTCAACTCTCCGCTGTTATAAGGCCGTTCTTGATAAAATTCCCTCGGGCAAAATCAGCAGCTACCTGAGTTTCAGTGGGAAGATTACCCCGTTGGAGTTTGACAGCCACAAAAACCAGTATGACTGAGAGCAGCCGGGCCACGAGGTCTGAGTGGAGCATTAACTCAGCGACGTGGAATGACACTAGGAGCACACACATGTTACCTCTTATTGATGCCCCAGCCTGAGTCTGCGAGAGAGCTGGAGTCATAGAAATAGCCAAGCAAGCGAACAGCAGGACTCAGACTCGACCACATATAAAAGCTCCTCTGTCACCAAGATCCCTGGAAAGTGGTGATGAAAGATCCGCTGTGAAGCAAGCGCCCCCACTTCTTGTTCTTGTGCCACTGTCCCCTCGCTGCTGATAGAAGCCCTGTGAGGCTGAACTTTCAATGGCATGGAGGCAGGAGGGGGAGAGCTCTGGCCTCAACCTTCCCCCCAAAAGGCAAGCAGGTGTTCCCATCCGGGTAGGAGGACAGGAGGGAAAACCCTTCTCACGGTTAGACCAGGAAAGGAAATAAAAATAGGCTGTAATAATTCTCTCCTCTTTTGCAGGAGATTCATTTTTAATATTCTCATTGTGCACATCTCGTTTTTGTTAACAGTCCATTTTTTATGGTAAAACCAAGTTTCCTGAGCACTAGCCCTGCTTCAGTTCAGAACCATCCCCCAGAGCTCTGACCACAGGGTGGAGAAAGATGCCAGGTTAACATAAAATGAATTATCATACAAAAGTAGAACCCAAGTGATTGATCTCAACATTGTTATTCAGAAGTTGAAGATAAGAGGTTCTGAAGTCTGGCTAAGGTTTTTCACCAGAAGTGGGGTCTGTGAAGTAGTCCAGATGAGCCAAATGTGTTCAGGAAAGCATGTGGATGTCTGAGTCAGGGGTCCTGGGAAAGAGGAATCCAGACATGCATTTGCCAGCCTGTGACCTTGGCCTGCTCACTTGATCCACAAGAGCCTCAGTTTCCTCCCCTGTGAACAGGGGAGCTGTAAAGGTCAGCTACAGCAAGGGTGTGGCTGGAACATGTCCATGGTGCACACTATTTAACTGTCCCTTCTCCTGCTCCTCTCCCTGTCCCTGAATGCACAGAGACTGGGTAACTGTTACCCAAGAACCCTGAACAGTGGTCACCCTCCCGGCAGCCAGCAGGGAGTTGGGGAGGTAAGCCAGTAGGTAAAGTCTTCCCTCTGTTCTGGCGGAGGATGAGATATCCCGTGCGAGGGACGGAGAGTTGGGACCTGTAGCTTCTTTGGTGTCACAAAGAGAGCTATCTGGTCAACCAAGCTCAAAACATACCAACAAATGAATCCAGCAGTTTTAATGTTTTGGGGTTTGCTTTTTCTTATTTTTTTTTTAAGAAAGAGAGAGAGAGAGAGAGAGAGAGAGAAAGAGAACCAATTTTATTTAGTTTTTCATGTGGCTTTTGTTGCTCTGACATGTCATTGTGTACTTGGTGCTGGGGTTCAAACCTGCATTCTCACGCATGCCAGGCAAGCACCGTAACCGTCCAGCCACCGTTCCAACCCCTGCTTTTGCTTATTGTTATCTTTGACTTTTCTTCTTAACTGAAATGAGCCTCGCTGGACCTTGGAAGCCTCGTTTATAAAACTAAAATGTTGGACCACCTCCAGCAGTGAGCTTCAACTCTGGCTACACAATAGAATTACTTGGTGGCTGGGGATGCTGAAATTGTAGATTAGTTTCAGAAAACCATAGGCCTTTCTCGGTGGAAGCCCAGATGGTCTTTGAAGCCCTCCACATCTCACATGCCATCATTAACCAAGATGGCAGCCACAAGATGTCAAACAGAAACTTCCCGAGGGGAAGGAGGCAATCTAGGAGCAAGGGGAGGAGGGTAGAGATGAACTCTAAGCTTATTTTTACATCAAGACTATCTTGAGCTGAGGCCTAAAGTGAGGGGGAAATCCAGGAAGCTGTGAGAGGGCTTCAAAATGAGTCTCCCCTCTGCCTCCTTCACTGTGGTTGTATGCCCTGGTTACAGTTTCAAATGAAGACAGCAACTGTCTGCAAGGCCTGGTCTCACACTCACGGCAGAGATGGCGCCACCTCCCAGTCTTCTCAAGTGCCTTGCTCAGGATCTGGGCTTGGCTTAAGTCTACTGAACTAGAAAAATGAGCAGCCTTACTCTTTCATGTGAACTGATAAGCAGAGCCTGCATCACGGAGACTAAAGTGTGTGGACAGAAAGGGTCAAGATGCAAGAGGCAGCACCAACTCCCCGGATTTCCTGCAGTTGGGTTTTCCTTGGCCCTGAGTTCTATCCCCCCTCTGCCATCTCATCTTGGGGCATCTTAATGAATGCCCTTTTGGTTAAGGTAGCTGAACTGGCTTCTGCTACTTATAATCCAGAAGCTCTAATGAGCATGATCACTACATATGAATCATTACATTTGTCATATTTAAATGAGTAAGACACTAGCACCTTCTCAACATGGAAATCAAAATACACATGGAAGAACATAACTAGGAGACAGGAGATCTGAACTCAGATCTTTCCAGAATCCCACAACCACACAGAGTCATAGAGTGTTGGTGTTGGATGTTAAAGGTAACCCGATTCCACTGCCAACAAGCTAGGTGACCTTGAGAAGGACTTTTAACCCCTGTGGGCCTCACTAGAAGATGACCATAGTGATTCACAAAGGGTTGAGAGTTGATCTGGTTGCTCCACTGAGGTTTCTTTCAACATAAAAACCTGTGCTTAGAGGGCACTTATACCGGTGATGGGAGTTTCCCCTGCAATGATCCTGGAAGGCTCATCCTGTACATAAAACAGGCAGCAGAGATAACCATAAGAACAGACCACTGGACACAGTGGTGCACACCTGTAATCCCAGCTACTCGGGAGGCTGAGGAAGGAGGTTGGAAAGTTCAAGGCTGGCCTGGGCAACTCCACAAGACCTTGACTCAAAAAAAAATTCTAAAAGAACTTGAGGGTAACTTAGGATCAAATACATATCATATTGTTATTTTACGTGCATTTATGATTATACAACTCAACTGCTTAATAAAAAATAAATAATTTTAAAAAATAAAATAAAAAGACTTGAGATGTAACTCAGTGGTAGAGTACTTGCCTAGCATGCGTGAGACCAAGGTTCAATCCCCAGCACCACACACACACCCACAGACACACAAAGCATATACTGGTGGCTGATGTGAATAATGAGTGAAACTAAACTTTTCAAATGTAAATAGAATAAAACATCAATTTTGCCTACCTTTTCATAAGATGTTTTGATTTTTCTTAAAAGCAAATAACCTTGGAACTGAACCTACTCATCTTCCCTACTCGTTTGAACATTTAGCAACATCTTTATTGCGAGTCAGCTAAATGCCTGACAGTGCTAACTGTTGTGTCCACAAAGAAGAAAATAGAAGACCCCAGCTCTCTGAGACCTCAGTGCCCCATGTTTTCCTGCATCATCGACTGAAGGGTGCTGCCCCGTGGGTATGTATGTCAGGGACAAAGTGAAGTCTTGAGTGTCTGGGGGCAGAGGCAGGCAGGGATGTGACAGGAGGGGGTGGAAGAGGTACTGAGCTCAGTCAGGGAACAAGGCCGGGTGGGATGGGCCAGGACAGAAGAACAGGGCCTCCTAAAGGAACCGAGTACCTTAAACGTGGCTTTGAGAACCTACGAGTCAGGCTCAGGGGCCTACAGTTCTGTAGCACAGTAAAAACGGCTTCTCCCAAAAGCAGTCATGGTTACAAGGGGAAACCTTCTCAAGGTCACCTGGCTTGTTGGCAGTGGAATCAGGTTACCTTTAACATCTAGCACCGACAGTCTGTGAGTCTATGTGGTTGTGGGATCACTCCCAGAGAGACCGAAGGAAGTTTTTCTATAGGAACTCAAGTGCTTAAAACTTTGTCAGGAAAGATAATAAAGAGGTCCAACATGTACTGGAGTGACAAAATTCCAGAAAAGTCAATAAAGTGCATCATAAATGGCCTGAGAGAGAGGGTGGGTGGAAACAGTATTAACATTCGTGGAGTGATTGCTAACCGACGGCTTCACAAGTACCACGACTCACTCCCGTGTATCACAACTCCTGGGTAGGTTATTATTATTCCGTCTCAGGGAGGGATCTGATCCTCATCTCCCACCTCCTCCCTCTTTCTGCACTTGTCATCTAAGACACTCTGTATTTTATTTACTTATGGTTAATTTTTCAATTTTCATTTTCCTTATGATAGAATGATGTGTTAATCACTTTTGCTTTACTATGACAAATGCTTGAGAAAAACAACTTAGAGGAGGAGAGATTTATTTTGCTTCACAGTTTGATAGATTTCAGTAACTGGGTCCTCTGTGCCCAAGGCAGAAACATCATGGCAGAAGGGTGTGGTGGAGGAAATCTCACCTCACAGTGAGAAGCAGAGAGAAACGAAGGAATTTATTTTTCTATAACTGTAGGAATTCCAGTATTTAAATTTTTGTCAGGAAAGAGAAACGGTTCTAAAATGCATTGGAGTGAAGGAATTCCAGAGAAGTAATGAAATTCCGAGATACCCTGTTTGAGATACGGGGTGGAAGCAGAGAGAAACAGGTGTGAGGAAAGAGACTGGGGACAAGATATAGTCCCCAAGGGCGCACCCCCAGTGAAGTACTTCCTCCAACCATGCCTCCCTGGCCTACAGTGTTGACCTCCCCCTACTAGTCCATTCAAAATATCAATCCATCTAATTAATTAGCCCTCTGATGAAATCAGAGTCCTCCTGATCCAGTCACTTCTCCAAAGTCCCAACCTGGACCCTGCTGCGTTGATCACCAACCTTCAACACATAAGCTCTTGGAGAACATTCCAGATTCTAACTGAAACAAATGGATTAGGTTTTGTTTTATTTATTGCTGTTTTCCCACCACTTAGAAAATATAAAATAAACAGGAATTTAATAAATAATGGTAAAGACATGGATAATACAAACTGAATGGTTAAGAACTTGAACTAAAATAAAACAACCTGGTAAAGGCAAGGCCTGGGAGCAAAAGGGTGGGTAGCTGGGAGGCCTTTGTGATGGAACTCTGAGCTCACAAAGGGGCATAACAGAACAGAGGGTGGAGAGGGGGATGAGCCAGTAGCCTGGTGAGAAGAGGCTTAACAGCACAGGATCCCCTTTATTGTTCACTCCACCAGCCAACCAAATTTACTGAGCAGCTATTGTGCGGGCATTGTTGTAGGTACTGGGGAAACATATGGTGGATGGGGCAAAAGATCTGGGAAGGGAGGGGAGACAGAAAAGGAAGCAGATAAATACATAGAGTAATTTCAGGGGATGATAAATTCTGTGATAAACATAACTGGTGGGGGTGGTGCATCATGTGGGTTTTCAGAGAGGGTGTGTCTTTGAGGTGAGACAGCTTAACATCCCTTATCCACAATGCTTGGGACCAGAAGGATATTGGATTCTGGACTTTTGTAAAATTTTGGAATATTTGCATATGCGTTAAGGAGATGTCTTGAGGATGGGACTCAAGTCTAAACACAAGTTCCTCAAAGTCTCCTAGGTAACTGGTACACATAGCTTGAAGGTGACTGGCCACAGTACTTCCAGTTCACTTCTGTAACCACTGCAACCTATCACATGAGATCAGGGGTGGGATTTTCACTTGTGCCTTCACATCTGTGCTCAGAAAGTTTCAGATTTTGGAACCTGCTGGATTTCAGATGCTCAGATTAGGGACGGTCAACCTCCATGTGAGCAGAACCCTGCAGATAAAGCACCAGGAAGACTGGGAGGCAGAGGTGGAGCAGGGCAGAGGGGTCTGGAGATGGCCGTTCTATATAGGACACAGAGTTCACAGCCCAAGAGGAAGAGTGGGCTGAGCATCTAACAGAGATGAGATCACAATCTAGAATGGCCTGAGGAAATAAATCACCTTTGCTCCCAAGAGCCTGAATTGTATCCTTTTCCCCCATCCCTCAAGCCAGCAGGGCAGGGAGGAGAGGCTGAGGGCTGGGAAGCAGCTCTGCTCTTTTCCAACTTTGTGGCTTCAGGTAAGTCAGTGACACTCCAGGACTGTTTCCTCATTCCTGAAAAAGAGCAGGACTAGAGGAGAGGCAGCCAGTTGACTGCTTGCTCAGGGCTTCTAAACTTCTGGAGGAAGGCCAGGATCTCTATTGGGCAAGGTCTGGCTGGGACATGGCTAAGGGGTGAAGAAACTGTCCACAAAATTACAGCTGGACTCCAGCCACAAAAGACCCTGCTTCTGCCAGGGCTGGGTGATCGTTTGAGGAGGAGCAGAAGGTGCCAAACAGCAGGACAGGAGCGTGGGCAAGGGGAAGGGACTCATCATAAGGGAGCATTCAAGTCTGAAGACACCTTGCACACAGCCTTAACATCACAGCGTGTCCCCCCGTTTTCATTTCCACTGTGTGTTGACTGGAGCCAAGGAGCCTGGAGAGAACCCAGTACAAATGATACTCCCCTGGGATCGTGAACCCCAAACCCGAGGGAACGAATGACTCATTGAGAGTGTTTCTCAAAGCTGAAGATGACTGGACCTCACCTAGAAATTCCTGTCCATTATGTCGAGAGTGGGGCTCTAGTGGTCACCAGACAGGCCACACCCTGGACAGGGTGGAAGAGACTTCACTGATGGGGTTCTGGGAGTGTGGGAGCCCCAGAAATGGAATGAAACTGTCTGTGTGTACATGTGTGCAGCTGCCTCTCTGGGGAGAGGGTCAATTTTGCAAGATTCCCACCAACTCATTCAGAAGCCCTGAGCAAGCGGTCAGCTGGCTGCCTCTCCTCTAGACCTGCTCTTTTTCAGGAATGAGGAAACAGAGTCCAGGAGTGCGAGTGACTTATCTGAAGCCACAAAGCTGGAAAAGAGCAGAGCTGCTTCCCAGCCCTCAGCCTCTCCTCCCTGCCCTGCTGGCTTGAGGGATGGGAGAAAAGGAGGATAGGATTTAGGCTCTTGGGAGCAAAGGTGATTTAATTCCTCAGGGCATTCTAGATTGTGATTTCATCTCTGTTACATGCTTGGCCCACTCTTCCTCTTGGACTCTCCCCCGGCCAGGGTGATCCACCTCACTGACCCCTCCTGGCCTCCCTAGGTTTGGTACATATTCTGCTCCTTTAGACTGGAGCCAAATCCTGCAGACTCTGGCCTTCACTTGAGTCTCCATTCATCAACCCTGCTCACCTTCTGAACTGACAGCTTCCCACCGTGGCCTTTTTCAACTGTTTTTCCTGATTGTCTTTCCTGACCTGGTAATTGGGTCCCTCCAGTCATAGCCACACCTGGTCACCATCCTCTACCCTGCAATTTGCCATTCAAGAGCTAAATTGATCCCATTCCCAACCCCTCTTTCTGCAAAAGAACCAAGCTAGAAAATGAGATGTACTTTGTCTCTGCCTTCGTGTGGGGAGTTTATGAAATCTTGGGTGGACCACCTGTTCATCTCCACACCCTGGTCAGTGCATTCTGACTCTCCTGTCACGCAAGGTTCTCAACCTTGCTTCCCCACTTAAGTGGCCCGCCAAGTCTTCTTCTTTTGTTTTATTGGTTCCCTTGCTCCCTCCTCTTTTCCTTCCTCTCCTCTTGTTCCTCCTCCTGTTATCCTTCCTCTGTGCTGGAGCCCTCCCTGGGGATTTCCTAACTTTGCTTTCCTTGACAGCACTGTTCAGGAATCAAAGTGCCTGAGCCCATTATGTGACAGGTTCCACCTCTGTGTGATGTGATTCATTTTGGAAGTAGATGTTTAGGGAGAGCGGACTGTAGAATCCCTTGGGGACTGAGGAAATTACAGAGGCTGTTCTGTAATTTTCGAGCCCTTTTGTCTTTAACAGACAAGGAAGGGAGTTCAGAGCTCAGAAAACTCGCCCTAGGTCACCAATTAAATCAGCCCAGAGGTAGAAGTGAGCACAGAGTCTCAGCCTGGAGGCTCCAGGTAGCTGCCAGGAGGGTCTCAGCTCACCGTGGCCACTTGGCAGTTACGGGGAAGTTCTGTTAGACTGATCTCCCGGGGAGGAGTTGCAGAGTGAATTCCTTGTGGAAATTAATCATGTTCTCTGTTGCCTGTGACTGAGGCTGTTTCTCACGTCCTGCCCCTGGTTTCGCTTGTCCCAAGATTTCATGTGAAGGACGGGATGTTGGCCACATCCTCCACCCTAGCCTGAGCTTGCAATCTCGACCAATGAAAGCAAAGGACCTCATCAGCCCTGGTGACCAAATACTCCCAGTACTTAAGAGGTAGCAGCAATGGGCTTGGAAAACGCTTTTGCTTTCTGCACACACAGGTTCTGTCATCTGATTTGGGGATCTCTGACGGAAGACAGAGGGAAGGGGGACTGAAATCCCACCGACTCCAGCCCCTGCCATGTGCTACGACAAGTGTGCACGGTGCATTGGAGACACCCTGGCATGGCTCTCGGTCATGTGCATTATAGTTAATATTCTACTTTTCTTCCCCAACGGGCAAGTGAAATATGCCTCTGAGGACCACATCAGCCGCATCGTGTGGTTATTTTCTGGCATCGGGGGAGGGGGCGTGCTGGTAAGTCCTTCCCAATTGTAAGCTCAGAAAATTCTCTGTTGACTGGAAAGAAAGAAAATTCTCTCGTTGCTTCTGGAAAGTTTTCTGTAACGCATATTTCCAAATCTAGAGGTTTGCTTTGTTCATTCAAAACAGAGTACAGAAGGTCATGTTAGACTTTTTACTGATTTTATTAGATGTTGTTTTATAAGTCTTGAAGTGAACCACCTTTTTGTTAAAATCTCCAGCTAGAAAGCATATATTCCGTTTTAAACCAGATGGAGTTTCTGGTACCCTTGAGTTTCATCTGGTACCAGCTTGGTAGCTGTTTAACATTTGCTTTTGGGAGCTGGGAGGGAGGGATTGGCTCTGTCTAAATCAACACTGTTGGATCCAAATTCTCTGGTGTTTATTCTGGGGCATCTGTGACAAGGGAAAATAATGACTTGAGTGTATTGCTATTTACAAAGAATGTAAGGTTTCTCCTGGGGTAAGGTGTCTAGAAAAAATCCTACAGTTAGCAGATCAGAGTCTGAAGCTAATAGTGGACTGTGTTATTTTTTTCCAAGGTCTGTTTTTATTGAAGGGAGAGGAATTTGCCTGCCAACCTGGGAGCTGAAAGTAATAGCTTCAGCCTCCGCATGGAAAGAATGTGGGCAAACTTGAGTTTGCTACTTCAAAATGCTGGGGTTAAGAATTTCAAAGAGAAATTTTATGCAAGTGTTAATATCATGCAAAGTAATTTTTTTTAGTCAAGTAAAAGATACTAAAACATTTAAACCCAATGTACTAATTATGGCATGGCAAATCTGCTTTGAGTTGAAGCATTATCATATAATCATTAATACAACTATAATTAATATAAATTAACATAATCATAACTTTTTTAGTTTTTAAAGATATTATACATAGCTGAGTGTTACTTGCGTTCTTTTATGGGGGGATAACATTTACAGGGAATAATCATAACCTTTGAACATAACATTACACTTGAAGTTTCTTTTCACCTTAAACTTCAAGTATTTCAAACTCTCCTTATTTAAAGAGCATTATTGTTATGTTTAAACAGCACGTTTGTATCTTCAGAGAAATAGGTCATATTTATTATACATCGTTTTCATCTGTCCCACTTACAAAAAAAGGTTTAGTTTTCTATTAAGGATTTGTGGGTACCTACTGTGTTTTCCTAGGGAGAAAAAGTCAGACCTACAGACAGGGTTTAATGGTTCCAAAATAGTTTGTGTTGGCCCTGTATGAACTCCTGTGGCATAAGCACACTCACAGGTCACATGTTATTGCTCTCTGTCCCCACCTGGGGACGCCCACACTAGGCGACTGAGCTCCCTGCAGAGCGCTTTGACACATTTAGAGTTTATTTTCATGCGTTGACATCCCTGGCCAGTGGACACCATCGGGAGTAAATGCACTCACGGAGAGGGTGCCCTGCCTGGCCTCGGAGCCAGGAAAGGACGGTAACTTTGCTTTGCTTCCGAGCAGATGATGCTGCCCGCCGCTGTCTTCATGGGGCTTGAGGACCAGGACTGCTGCGGCTGCTGCGGCTACCAGCACTGCGGCAAGCGCTGCGTGGTAGGTGCGGGCCGGCCCCGGGGAGGCTGTCCCCAGAGGGCGCCCTGGGCTCCCGCTCACCTCTGCGGTCCCCTTCCGTAGATGCTCTTTTCCGTCGCGGCGGCCCTCATCGGCATCGCAGGGTCTACCTACTGCATGGTCATCTCCGCCCTGGGCTTGGCGGAAGGACCCCTGTGCCTCGACTCTCTCGGCCAGTGGAGCTACGTCTTCGCCAGCACCAAGGGACGGTAGGTGACGCGCTGGAACCGGCAGCCCTCCTGTGCCCCGCGTGCCGGTGGCCCTACAAGCCCATCAGCCCTCCACCTAGCCTGGATTCACACCCACGCAGGTGCACTTCAGGCGACAGGTGTCCAAGGGCGGAGGGCCAATCGCGCACCCGGACGCAGGCTACAGCGCTGTTTAATAGATCGGCGGAGTCTGTCTTCCCAATATTACTTCCACTATTATTCCCATTTTACAGAGGAGAAAAGTGGGGCATAGAAAAAAATAGGTGTCTTATCCAAGGCCACATAGCTAGAAAGTGACACTCAGTATTTGAACCTGGGCAGACAGGCTGTAGTGTTATACCAGAGTGATCGCCAATTAAATGCAAGACATTTTCCTGTTTTATAAGACAGCGTTATATGGATCCTTACAGAATAAGAATGGCAACTATATGAATTTAATAAAAACCCACGACAGATCCTACACCCACCCCCCACACATTTTCACATATTATGTACAATGTACCCTTTATTTAAAATTATGAGGCTATATTCACAGCTTTAAAATCAGAATAATTTAAGAGATCTCATTGTTTTGATGTTGGTCATTTTTGATCATTGGTGGAGAAGGAAGAGAAACAGGAAAGCTGATGGAAACAGGTATGTGGTAATGAATGAACCACGTGCTCCTTTGGATAGGAAGTTGATTTTGAGCTGACCTGTTGGGACTCAGCTCTTTAAAG
>PVKS010017855.1:0-41193 GCA_004027875.1 Aplodontia rufa
TATATGCATGAATATATAACAATTATTCCCTCCAATATGTAATTCTATGTTGAACAAAGAAATAGAAAAGATAGGAAAGCATATTCCAGAAGTTCAAGCACATTGACATTGCTCTTAAAATTCATGTGGATCTCACATTCCTTGCCACTGGGGAAAGTATGATATGACTTTATTAGGTCTTTATTATAAATTGAATAAAATCTTCATAAATAAAGATAGCTTGTTTAATCTAAACAGTGTAGATTATTGTAAATTTGCATCGTGTATTTGCAATTTTTCATCAGGCCACCAAAGACAGCTTTCTATATAAAATTAGCCTTTGAAAAATTTGGGAAATATGGGAAAACAGATTTGAATATCTCTCTTAAAAATGCCTATGAAGGTTCAGCATTACCATTGGATTCTACACCATCAAGACTCTCTAATGGTAAAACTATTTTTTAAAATTATTTCATTGATGCAAAATTTCTGGTTTTTACCTTTGAAGATGTGCATTGCAAGAAAATATTTAATTATTAAATGCTAACTTTCCATGAGTTAGTATGAAGTAAAAGTGATATTTCCTCAATACTAAATACCAGAGCATGGTTTATATAAATGCTCATCCTTCCAAAGAATGGAAACCTTTCACTTGGTGCAGTAAATTGCATACTATCTTTTTACAGCTGTTTCGAAAGACAAAGATATTTTGGAGCTTCATTTATGAAACGTAAATATCAGATTGTCACTCCAGTCTTCCTGTAATTCAAAATAGCATCAGTGCTGGCTGAACATATTACTCATACATTGATGATATTTTAAGGTTAACAGTGAAATGAAGATGAATGTGCAAAGTGTTCTAGTTTTCTTGTTTTATATGAAAAATCAGAATATATTTCCTCCTTATATAATGGTTTAAGAAGATGCTATAAATACCTAACTTGAGGATGGAAGGATTTTGGTAAAGGAGAAGAAATGTTTTAAAGAACTTTTTTATTTCTTGCTATAAGAACTCTATGCCTATTAGTAGTATTCTGCGATTCCACAAAGTGATGTATTGTGAGAGTTACATGGAGAGCTGTAAAATTCCAGGAAGAAAGAGACTGATTCTTCCTGGAGTGTCATAAAGGCTTCTTAAAGCAGAGGGTATATAGTGTCAGATGCTTGAAGCGAGGAAAGGGATATTTCAGTCCAAAGAAATAGACAAGTAGAGAAAGGGAAGCATCCGGGGCATATGGAGACTAGCAAGTTTGGCTATTTAATGGAGCTCATGGATTTTGTTTCAGAGAAGTAGTGGAAGATAAGATGGGATGGTAAATTGGGAACAAATTTCGAGTAGTTTTGAGTGACAATATAAAGAATTTGATAACAAATCAGCCGCTCAGTAACATTCCCCCAAAGTTTTTAAGAACAGAACACCTACATAATCCAAGATAGTTGTTTATTGGACACTTAGAATGTACCCAACAATGCTAGGTAGTTTCCAAACATTATTCAATATAGTTGTCTTAGTCTGTTTTCTTTTACTATGACAAAACACCCAAGGCTAGGCAATTTTCAAAAGAAAGAAGTTTACTCTAGCTCACTGTTCTGAAGGCTACAAATTTCAACATTGTGTAGCAGCATCTGGCAAGGTCACAACACAGTGGGAAAGCAGAGGGCAAGTGGGCATGTGTGGAAGACAAAACATAAGAGCAGCCTCACTTTACAACAATCTGCTCTTGCAGTAACTATTCCAGTCCCAAGACAAGAACTTACCCTCATGAGAAAAACATTAACCCCTTTTTATTTATTTTTATTTTATTCAGAAATTTATTTGTTGAACAAACAAGCTTATAATATATATAAATTCTGAAAATTAGATTTCTTAAAGGCCCCACCTCACAACATCACCACAATGGCAGTCAAATTTCCACATGAGTGTGGGAGAGAACAACCTTCAAACCATAGCAACAATCATCACAATAGTGTAGTTAAAAGATATTAACTTTATTTTCCAGATGAGAAAATTGAGTTTCCAAGAGGCTATGGAATTTGCCTGTACTCTGACAAGCAATTGATTTTTATCAAAAATGTCTCACTACTCTTTGTAATTCTGTTATTTTATCTTATTGTTCTACCAAGACCCTATTATTCCATAACCCTGCTACGCTTCATAATCTAGCATTTAGAAGAAAGGAGAAATAGAAGACGGTGAGAGTAGTTCAGAGGCCATTTTAATACAACAGTAAGAAATAATATTTCTGACTTGCTTCTCACTAGTTTAAATAACAGATGAGGTACCGCTGTTCTTGAAAAACACATACTGAAAATTTTCATGATTGCCATTGTAGTTTTATCTCGGAAGTTGAAATTTAAATTTGCTTTATTTTCTATCAGGTTTCATTATGTGGGTTCTGAAAGCTTTGCGATGCCTCTAACAAGAGCTTTCCTAGCAAGATTCATTACGTGTGATTTTTGCTTTTTCAAACCATCAAAATTAAGTAGTATATGGCATAAAACATGGTGATCACCTTAATTATATTTTTTTCATTTTAATCTCACTACAACCATGTAAGCTAGGTATTCTTTTCCATTTTAGAGATGAGGACACCAAGACTCAGGGAGTTTGATCTGTAGGTGATGGAACCGATGCACATACCCAGCTCCATTTGTCTTTGAATCACTGCCCTTTCCTTGAGAGCCAAATGCCCTGTAACTGCTCAGGCAAAAGGATGAGTGATCTTAAAGTGGCATTCGTGTCCTGTGGTTGAAAATGAATGCAATAGGGGTTGGGGATTTAGCTCAGTGGCAGAGCACTTGCCTAGCATGCGCAAGGCCCCGAATTCGGTCCTCAGCCCTGAAAAAAAAAAAAAAGAAAAAAGAAAACGAATACAATAAAACATAGTCTGTGGCACAAAATTGAAGTGCAGGGGGGTACTGTCAATGTTATGTGTAATGGGTTTTGGACTCTAAGGAACATGGATTAATTTTCATATATCTCACCTTAAAGAGATGTGACCTTAAGTGTCGTGTAATCTGACTACGTCCAGAAAGTGCAAATAACATGTACCTCAGAGAGTTCTTAATAGAATTAAGTGATGTATTGCCCAAGAAATACTTGAATCAAGGTAGACTCTTAATAAATGGAAACTCCACCTGCATGCCATACTACTGTCCTCTTGATTTCCATGACTTCAGCTACCATCTTGGAATCACTTCCAAATACTTGGTTCAGACCTCTCTTGTAAGTTGAAGAAATACATATCCATCCCTCATTTGACAACTGCAGAGGCATCTCATACCCTTTACATATCAAACTGAACTGAATTAATGATGCCCATCACCCTTCGTTCTTCCCTGCCAACATCTGCTGGCCTGCAATTTTTTCTATGTATCATGGTGAAGCATGTCAAGTGCACATATATAAAATCAACACAACTAGGCCACCTCCTCCCAAGTCACTAAGTGTAAGGGATATGTCTTACAAATCTTAATACCTAATTCTAGCTGCCATCATATTTGTCCTAAACTGCGCCCATCATGCTTACGTCTGCTTATGCTCAGCAGTTTAGACTGTTATCAGAAGGGTTTTCCTGCCTTGATACCTAAATAAAACTGGCTTTAAATCCCACTGGAATTCGATGGAAGTTCAAATCGCCCTTGGGATTTTTGCTAATTTGGTGGAAACTTTTATTTCCACAAATTCCTCTTCGCTCAGGTGCCAGCTTTCGCAGATGCTGTTCCCGTGCCCTAACATATTGGTGTGAAACTCAGGCCCTCCAGCAAGTTCCACAAATGTCCGCTCACATAAAGCATTTGTGAGTGTAGCAGACTTTAATAAAGATTGGGATTCCAGGAGACAGAAGTGCTTACTATTCTAGATGCTAACTTCAAATGGAGCATTAGGCTTTTGCAGGTTCAAAATGCCCTGCGGCCTCCTTGCTGACTGCATTCTTCCGTTGGCTGACAGCCCCTTCCACATCCCAGCACCTTACCATCTTGCTGGGGTTTTTTCCTATCCTTTTCTCTTATCTATTCCCATTATTTCTAACAAACTCATTGTTTTTTTATGTAATTTGAATATGATTTGGTTGCTTCTGTTGTGTTTTTTTTTTTTTTTTTTGCCTAGGTTTTTCTACTCACTCCATTAGTGTCCTCTTGTCTCAAATGGTTAGTTACCAAGTATTTTTCCAAGAAAAAGTTTGCCCCAGTGGAAATTCTGAAGCCAGCAGGTAACATAACTTTTTGCTTTTATTGCAGAATTCAAATCTGATCATTTCACTATCCTTCTTTATAACCCATAAGCAGCTTCCTGTTGCCTTTAGCACTAAGCCTCAACTTGTTTTAGAAAGAGCTACTAAATTTCTCATGATCTAGTTTCCCCTATTGGCCATTCTGATGTTTTTTGGTTTCTCAGATACCTTGTGCTATTTCTTTTTTTAGCCCCAGTCTTCAAACGCACTGATCTTTGTGGATCCTATTATTTTTCCCAACCCATCACAAGCCAGCTGTTTCTAGTCCTTATGTCTCAGCTTAGCTAGACCAGGTTAGATCCCCCCAGGTACTCTTTGATCATCATGTACTCCTTAGCAATCCTTTTTCCACTTGTAATTATTTAATCATTTTAAATTATTTATTTCCTTTCTTCTGCAGGAGACCCCAAAACACCGCTAAGGAAGGAATCATATTTTTTGTTCTTTTTTTGTTTTTTGGTGTTTTTTTTTTTTAAGAGAGAGTGAGAGTCAATTTTATTTATTTCTTCATTTGGTCTCTGTTTCTCCAACACTTAGTTGCGTATGTGGAGCTAGGGTTTGAACCCAGTCCTCAGGCGTGCCAGGCAAGCACTGTAGCTGCTGAGCCACCGCTCAAGCCCCCAGATTTCTTTTCTTGATCACCATAATCTCAGCACAAAATACACAAAACGCACTCAATTTTAGAAATGATCTAAAGGGAAAGCAAAGTATATGTGTAAAGTATTGCATTTCATTTCTCTTAAATTCTGGGTTTTAATTCATCCTGCATGTAGGGCTTAGCCTTTTAGACGAACCTTGAGACCTTAGTGAGCGTTTCAAGGTCTGACAGTTTCGTTGGTGCTGATCTTATCAACTCAGAGAAGTAGGGTGTTAAAATTATGTTATGCACATACACACATACATGAATATTTTACAATGAATCCCACTATTTCATATAATTATAATACAGCATTAAAGGTGGCAGGGGTCAAGGGATGTCGTTCAGTGGTGCTTGCACAGCATTCTCAAGGCTCTTAGCTCAATACCCAGTGGGAGGAAAAATGTTTTTTTAAACTTTCATTATTTTTCTGTTGACAATGAGACCTACAAGTGTACTTTTAAATTTCTAATATATGTGTTTTATAAAAGCATCTTGATGAACCAAAAGAAAGTTTCATATAGACCATCCCTATATTTGAGTGATAAAGTTTCATCCAAAGCAGCCTCTGTACTTAGCAAACTATACTCTAGCTTGATTCTAGGGTATACTTTTTTTCAATGAGGTTTTTGTTCTTCCTCCACTTAGTTGCGTACGCGGTGTTGGGGATCAAACCCTGGTTCTCATGCAAACCAGGCAAGAGCTAGAAGGCTGAGGCACCTCTCCAGCTCAAGGGTACACTTTTGTAACCAAGTAACTGAGTCTCAGCCAATTACAGAAATTGAGCTTCAGCCAATCACAGGCTGCCAACTGATCAGACCATGTCTATATAAGGCAAATGCCAACTTTAGACAAACAGGTTGTTTCCGAATGTCACTTCCTTTTTTCTGTCTATAAATACAACCTGCACTGGTGGGGTGGGCCTTGTGAACCATCTTTGTTCCAGCCTGTATGTAGCCTGGTTGAGAACCTTTTTCTTATTCAAGCAAACTTTGCTAAATTAAAAAAGAAGTAGAGAGAGAGAGGTGTTAAAAGTCAATGTTTATAGGGCTGGAGCGGTGGCTCAGCAGGTTTTGGTGCTTGCCTGGCAAGTACGAGGACCTGGGTTCAAACCCCAGCACCACATACACAACTAAGTGTTGGAGCAACTAAGGCCATGTGGAAAACTAAATAAAGTTGTTTCTCTCTTTCTCTGTCTCTCTCACTGTACCTCTCTCTTTAAAAAAAAAAAGTCAATGTTTACAACAGGTCATAAGGGTCCATACTCCTAAATACAATGTGATTTTTGGAAAGTAGGCTACAGTCTTTGTTAGCTACCTTCAAGATTTAATTAACTGGTGTCACAGTTGGAAAGACACTTCCTGTCTGTGGGGAAATTTGACTGAAATCATCCATTCTAAAATGAACGATTAGTACCATCATCTTTCACGTTATCTTTTGGTAAATGGGACAGCAACGTTTTTATTAGAATCTTTGTGAGGTAGAGCCACTTTCAAACTATAAATACTGATAAAGATAAATAGGGAGAGAATTTTTAAAAATCAGGCAAGATTATGTTTTTCCGTGTTCTGCTTTATGAAAATAGCACTTGTTTTGCGGGCAGAATTAACCAATCAGGAGTCTCCACTTTTCATAATGCAGTAAGCCAGAAGAATGCCACATGTGCTTAGAATTGCCTGATTGTTATGCATGTGGGAGCAAATGTATTTTGTGCCTTCCTGGGTTGTGAGCCCACGTCTTCCACAGTCAGTTATCAGTCAAACACTGTTCCCAGAACTGCACACTTCTCAGCATACCAGATCCCAAAACCATTCCCATGGTTACCTTCAAACAGGTTAGCTCAGGTTGTCAGGCACAGCTGAAGAGAAAAAGAAATAAGGCTGCTCTTGTTCATGACATCACAAAGAGGAGTAACTAACATTGATGACTGAATAAATGAACCACAAGTCAGAATGATAATTGAACTACATTTGCATCATGGTTCATACACCGTATAAAAAAGACACAACTTCTAAAATGTACATGTCCCAAAGAAAATCAATGAAAAAGAAGATCAGAATTTTTGTAGTAACAATTAGCTATCGTTTTTGGAGAATTTATTAAGTATCTAGTATAAACTGGGTAATTTACACAAACGATCTCATTTGTTCTCTCGCCTCACCCCAACAAAACCCCTAGTCCTAACAGGTTTTACTATTGTGTTACTTACCTGAGAAAACTGAGGCTTAAGGAACTAAACTGAGAGACTATAAATTAAGTAAGATTTGATTCCAGTTCTGTCTTCAAAACTTCTGTCTTTTTCATACCACATTTTATCATCACCTCTCAAGCTTAATCTAGAGGAATAAATCCTGTTTTGTGTTGAGGGAGTTCAACACCAATTAAGTACAGATATGAAGGGTGATATGTGGGGATTCATTCTGGATCTAGGATCTCATAGTCTCAGGATGGTAGTATACTAGAGTCACAAAATTTTGAGTTAAAAGAATTCTCTTGAGGGCCAGTTCCCCACATAATAGTAGAGCAGCCTTGAGAAATGCATCTAAAATCTTTTAACCTCAGTGTCTTCATCTGTGAATTGATATAACAACAATGGGGTGCTTTGAGGATCCACTGAGAAAATGCATCTCAAAGTGCTTTATAATATATAAAATAGGATACATGACTAGTATTATTATCATCTTACATGTCACAAAATCTTGGCACATCTCTTCAGCATAACAGTCTCTTTTCTGTTAAAGATGTCAGGTCGAATTCTTTCCTTAAGCATGCTTTGGTTAATCTCCAAAGTTAAGAATTCTGCAGAGATTCCCCTCCGAGTCCATGCTGGAGGTCGAGGAACGCTCCCTGCATTTTTTATGTATAGTAATGCCATGTTACATATACATATGCTAACTTGACAAGGAAATATCATTTGTGGTTTCTAAAAATTAATCCTTAAAATTAATCCTTAATTAATCCTTAATCCTTTGCACTGTGGTTGGGCAAAGCAAATAAAGTAGGGTCAGAAACTGAAGGGCTAAAAATGAGCATTTATCAAGGAAACAGCAGTGCAACAAATTCGGTGCCAGCACAGGCGTGCAAATGCGCTCTCTTTGGCAAGAATAGCTTTATGTTGTATGCTTTTTATTGAAGCCTTTAGATACTGCACGACCCCTTTTTTGCCAACTGTTCCGTGTTTATATTCTATTATTCTGGGATGCTTCTCACACTTACATCATCTGCCTGACATTTGAGTTTGGACCCCTTTTACCTAATAGAAGCATGAGATGAGGCCTCTGTGTTCTGAAGTTATAAAGACAGAGCAGTTATATCCAAGCTTTGAAATAAGAAAGCCAGGGGCTGGAGTGGTGGCTCAGTAGTTACGGCGCTTGCCCAGCATGCCCCAAGTACAGGGGTTCAAACCCCAGCACCCACTTACACAACTAAGTGTCACAGCAATGAAAGCCATGTGAAAAACTCAATAAAAATTGATTCTCCGTCTCTCATGTCCTTCTTTCTTTGAAAGAAAAAAAAGAGAGAGAGAATCCATTTTATTTATTTTTTCCCTCTGGCCTTTGTTTCTTCAACACTTAGTTGTATTTGTCGTCTTGGGGTTTGAACCCAGTTCCTCATGCATGTCAGGCAATCACTCTAACCACTGAGCCACTGCTCCAGCCCCTGGAAGGTGTATCTTGCTGGAGGTTTCCTGAGAGCCGGAAAGGCTAAGTGGATGAATTACATAATGTCTTCAGAGAATCATGGCTGTAAGTGCTAAGTACCAGACATTGCTAATGATATTGTTTAAAAGAACTGAATATCCCTGTGCTTTCTACATGGTAACCTCACCACAGCAGAATTTTCCTAAGTGTTCCCTTTAGAATGCCCCCTCATAAGTTTGATCACTGGGTAGCCAGCTGGAGTGCTGATAGTTTCCTAGATGCATGTCACTTGCGCAGACTTGGTACAGTGTGTGCTTACACGCTCCTTGTGTCTTGCCTAAACTGTGGTAACAGCTTGCTTACTGTCCCTCTGGGTCAGATCAGCCCAGTCATTTGATGTTCCCCATACTCCTGACTACGTTGGTCTTTCTAAGTTGTGATCCAATCATGTCTCTTTTCTGCATTAAAATAGTTCATGATTTTCTTTGGCCAAAAAAAAAAAATTCAAACTCCTTATTATGGTTCATCTTGGACTTGGGCTGCCAACCTTTGCCCATGAGCATCCCACCACATCTAATTACTCCACAGGATTGTGGATGCTCCGTCTTTAAGAAAGGACTTTTCTGACCTGTGCATTCCTTGGTAAGCTCCTCAGCATCTTTGAGCATCAACTCCTCCTTGAAAGCTCCCCTCACACTCATCAAATAGGCAGTCTTAATGGCTTCTTTTTCAGTATGCCCATAGCACTGAATGATACTCGTGGGTGGACCTTTGGCAGCAAATCTTGTTAGTCCAACCTAAACACCTTAAACTATAAACTGGCCTTATTCACTCATGTCATCAAGTAACGTGGTTGGCATTAGGGTTACTGGGACTAGGTCCTCAAACTGAATCGGGGATTCTATCTCAAACAGTATCTTTAGGGAACAGAAAGTACAGATGCTAACTGCTCCAGCTTTGCATTCATGCATTCTTGAAACCAAAGAGGAAAAAAAGCTCCTTCCAAGTGATATAGTTATAAAAATCCCAGAGGAAGCATCATGACTGACCTGGCTCAGTTTACCTGCGCACGATGGGAAGGGAACTGGGTGCTGTGATCCCCTCAGAGGGTGTCAAGGTGCCTGTGAGACCTGGAGGTGGGTGCCAGGATAAGCGAGTCTCATCAGGACCCCACCAGTTTCCAAGTGAGAAAAACACAGAGCTCTAATAGATAAGAGGGCACAATCCAAGAAGGCAGGAAAACAGGTGTCAACTGAACTATTTCCAAAAGTCTAACTAATAATACTTCAGATCATGTTGCAGCCACGCGTTATGGTTTGAATGTGAGGTGTCCCCCAAAGCTCACATGTGACAATGCAAAGGCTGAGGAAATGATTGGGTTGTGAGAGCCTTGACCCAATCAGTGAGCTAATCCCCTGATAAGGATTACCTGGCAACTGAAGGCAGGTAGGGTGTGGCTGGAGAAGGTGGTCATTGGGGGTGCAGCTTTGGGGTATATATTTTTCATCTGGCATGGAGTCTCTCTGCTTCTTCCACCATGATGTTCGGCCTCACCTGGAGCCCCAGGGAATGGAGCCAGTCTTCTCTGGACTAAGACCTCTGAAACCATGAGCCCTCAAATAAATTTTTCCTCCCAAAATCTTGTTGGGTCTTTTAGTCACAGCAAAGAAAAAGCTGACTAAAACACCATGTATTTGCTACGCCTCACTAGACTTTGAGCTCCTGGAGTTCAAGTGCCTTGTCTCGCTCACTTGCCTATCACTAGCACATAGCATGGTGCCTGAGGCCAAATTGGCACTTAACCATGTTTGCTGCTTGTTGAATTAATAAATGGATAGCTCTCCACTGCTCTGTGAATAAAACACCCAGTGCACATAATTACAGTGTTTTTAAGTTAGTTAAGCAAATGTTTATACAGCCTTTACAACTTTTTAAATGTTTTCATAAGTGTGTTATGGTTATACCTATGAGTGGGGTTCATTTTGACATATTCATAAATACATTTACATAATTTGCTCAACTTTAATCCCAGTACTTCTGTTTTCCCACCCTTCTTCTAATCTATTGATCTGCCTTCTATTTATTTATTGTTTTTAATTGGTGCATTATTTTAATACATAAAAGTGGAATTCATTGTGATATATCCAGACATGCACATAGTATAATTTGGTCAATTTCATTCCACAGTTCCTCCCCTTTCCCATCCCAGTCTCTATAACTTAAAGGTCATTGAATGATTCAAAACTGAACTAAAATACAATGACCTTTAAATGCAACTAATATTTTTTGAGTCCATAGGACTAGCACTTTGTAAAAGATGTTTAATCCTTATAGCAATCCCACGAGTTATAGGATTGCCCCTATTTTAGAAATTAAAAAGATAAAACTAAAAGATCCTTGGACTTCCACAACCTCTCATGGGTAATAGGCCACAGAGCAGGAATATAAGCTCAGGCTCTCTCATTCCCAGTCTAGTATTGAGCTCTTAAGCAAATTATTTAACTTCTCTGGATAAAATGGGGATAAACACTTATGTGTGAGGATAGCTATAAGAAGTAAAAGAAAAAGCATATATAAAATGGTCAACACAAAGCCTGCTTCAGATTAGGGGGTCAATATGTAATAGCTGCTGCATTTGTGTCAGACAGTGGAAGGCCTCCCAGGATTTCAGACTAGTACCTATCTCTAATCAGTCCTCTTCCTTGTCCTACACCCCAGGGACACATACGTATTTTTTCTCCTCTTTAATAATGCTCCCCACTGTGGATCCAGCAGCTTCTCTCCCCTAGGACTAGCCATAGATTGGTTTCAGCTCCCAAGCTGCTACTTTCCCACCGCATCCAAGCCTCTTCTGTTGCCTCAGGTAAGTGACCTTTAGTTCAGGAAAGATAAATACCAAGAGGTATTTTTATGTATCCTAGACCTTGTTCTGACACCAATTAGGTGTGTGACATTTGCACCACTATTCTCTCAAGTTTAAAATGAGAATGTTAACTGTAGAAATCATTACATTAAATTTGGTTATGCAAAGGAAATTTCAGTGAAAATATTCTTATTGCAGAGTCGAGCAATACTATTACCCAGTTTCACAAAAAGTAAGTTTTAAATATTGTTGCAGTCACCAAATAAATCAGCACTGGCCATGTCTAAGTCTATCAGATCCATTTCTATTAGTTTCAACTACTCCTCCTTACTGTACTTCCTAGCAGGTATTTCATGCCTGCAGCATACATTCAGAATTTTCTCCTAAACTTAGATTCCACAACAAGCTGAGGCAGGCAGGACAGAGAAGAAAGCAGCAGCACAGATGACATTTCTTTTAGGCTCACTGTCTAGCTCTCACTTGGCCGACTGCCCTCTTCTCATTAGTCCCGCTGACTGAATCTGATTAGCCACTCTGATTTATTTTTGGCAACCTGGGAGTACATGGGCCAGTGCTTATTTTCATGGCTCATACGATCATCCCCAAAGCTGTCGTTAGCATTTGGAAGATTAGTCTCTTCCCTGGAAGATCTCACTGTCTCTGAAGCACCATGACACATTAGACATGCAATTCTTAAACACTTACAAAATTGAATCCATTTATTCTTTTTATCATCACAACCACCTTCAGCTATTGGCTGCAAAACACAGAGGAAAAAAACTTAATAATTAAAAGTTTGATGTTTATAAGTTTAGTGTATTCTGAGTTGGTTGAATCAGCTTCTATAACCAAGAAGAAATAAAAGCCAGATTTTAGTGCTATTGAATGTTCAGTGTTTGCCTTGCTTACATGTTGGTTAATAGGTTTTCCTTTATGCACTATGGGAAAGAGGTGCATAATAAGGAAAAAGAAACAAATGATAAATATTTTCTCCCCAAAATGAAATTTCAAATATAGCCTGTATAGACATGTGTATAGAGTCTATATTTTTGTACAATAAAATTTACAAATAAAAATAACTGCTTTTTAAGTCATTGAGATAGAAAAATTCTGAGATTCCAAATAAATTCAGAAGTATGTTTAATATTGTTATTGTTTGGATAGTAGGTGTCCCCCAAAAGCTCATGTGTGAAACAATGTAAGAGGGCTTAGAGGAGAGGTCATCCAGTTATAAGACCCTTAACCTAATCAGTGAATTAATCCTCTGATAGGATTTCCACTGAGCAGTAACTAAAGGCAGGTAGAGTGTGGCTGGAGGAGGTGGGTCACGGGGGACATGTCTTTGCCCACACTAAAGCAAGCTGGCAGTGCTAGAGGAAAATTCCATGCCCCCAAGGAAGAACTGATCTGGCAACCCTAGGGTTGGCAGCAGCAGGAAGGTATGAGGGGCTCTAAGGAGAAACAAGGGTTAGTGCTCAGTATATGAGGGGAACCTAGGAGATGAGAACAGATGAAGCTTGAGTAAAGTTTTCCACCAAGACAGGTACCAAATGACTTCACTAGGACACCTGGGTGCTGCAGTCTCCCCCTGGTGTCATCCAGAATGAGCACAAACTGTGTTTATGGCCTCCGAGGCACAATCACAGGGGTGGCAGGGCATCACCGTACCTCTGAGGCCTGACACTTCTAGATGTATGGGCATCTCTTGCACGTCTATGACACAGCACCACACAATGTTTTAGTCAACAAATGCACTTCCTAGGCACAGACCCAATGGCACCACCCTGCTCCAAGAAACTAGGGACACCCACAACCCATTATTCCATGCCTTTGATGGCCAAGACCATTGTTCCCACCACTCTTGATCCTTTTTGCCCACTCACAATTGGTCAGCATCATCCTAGGGTGCTGCCAAAGGGAAAAGCTGGAGAACACAGGTGCAAGACTGAAGAGCATGCAGAGCCATGAAGTTGTGACAATGAGATACTTGTAGATGTGGCACAGGAGGATAGAACATGTCAGTGATCGTCAGCCACTAGGTAAGAAAAAAGAGATCAAGCCTCCACAGTACAACATGGATCTTTTTATTGTGTGAATGCACTGGTCATTGAATTTTAAGTAGAATTCTGTACATTTAAACTTTTAGTTCACAAAATACTGTGGTGGAAAATACCAAATTTTTAAAAAAAATATTATGCAGACAAATAAGCCTGGTTTAGTCAGGACTTAATGTAATTGGCATTAGTCTTAATTTATATTATACAGATAATAATCCAATACCAATTTTTCTTTTTAAGGACTAGGAACCTGTGTCTGTGTGCTTGATTTGGGCGTGGGGAAGTGAGAAGTTAGGGAATTTATTTCTTCTCTTGGCAAAAAGGGTCAACAGGATTAGACCACAAACAGGCAAAAGGAAGTTAGAGAAGCCTGCTGTTAAATTCGGTTTTCTTCTAACTTATACCTTTCTCCTACCTTCACCCACTCCAGGGAGTAACATCAGACCTCCCCCACACTCCCTCTATTCTGGGGCTATCCTTGTAAAACTGAACAGTGAGAATGACATAAAATAATATTTACGAAGAGGAAGAGGTGTCTGTTGCCAACTTAACCTCCTGCTCTTCCTTATTTCATACAGAACCCCACTCACCTCTCCTGGCACTAGGTTCTCTGACATTTCCTTCCTTCCCTTCTAGTCTTCCTATGGAAGGAGGGCACATTGTGGAGGGGCGAAGGTTGTGGGTAGGGCAGAGCCAGCTCAAAGCTTCTTCTAAGTTAGTGCACCTTGTCCTTCTAAGGGGAACCCTGAAGGGAGGTATTCCACATTTTCAGCCAATTTCTTTCTCCAGAGCAGGGACAAGGCAGATAGATGGTCTGATATGGGAGTGGTACCAGAGGTGCTGATGAATGATGCCATCAGTACTGAGCACAAGGGAAGAAGATTGACAAGAAGAAAGGTACACTTCTGGCTCTAGTCTCCCCTCGACAGTGGGAGACCAGCCCTGAGATAAGCGATCCTTCAGCTGAGCATGACCATCACCAGCTAACCGTCTTGTTCGTGGCCACTGTGTGTGCAGAGAGAACATGAGACATGTCCTATGTCTGAGAAAGGGAAACAATGTGGATAAATGGACATTTTAAGTCAATCCATAGTTGCTGTACACCTGTAATCCCAGCTATTCTAGAGACTGAGGAAGGAGGATCAAAAGATTGAGGTTGAAGGCAAAACTGGGCAACTTAGCAAGAAAGAGGGGAACTACGGGTATAGATCAGTGGTAGAGCACTTGCCTAGCATGTGGGAGGCCCTGGGTTTAATTTTCAGTACCCCAAACCCACACAAAAAAGAGTTAATCCATAATGACCATCTAATATTAAACACCTCTGCCTAGGACCACTCACATCAGGAAGCACCTGCCCAGCACCTGCCAAGGATTAATCCTAGAGCTGGAGGGGTAGCAACAAATAAGATACAGTCCCTGCCCTGAAAGAACTTATGGTCTAGTAGATCATGATCATAATTTAATCTATTTAATATTAGGCGATTCAATTTCTATGAACGCCAAATACTCTTTATCAGTGCCAAGACTACCAAAAACTGGGGGGGGGTGTAAGGAAAATATATATATTAATAAAGACTGAAAATAATAATACCTATCTCATGAGATCATTTGTAGATGATTTATATGTGATCTCACCGAGATGATTCAAATTTGTAGAGTACCCAGTTTTGCACCCTTCTAGATTAACCAGTTTCAGCAATCTGTCTGTCCCCTATTGTAAAAGATAATTTTGAGGCTCAAAGCAGTGAAATAATTTTTCCACGACATCACATGCCCAGAAGATAAATTAAAAATGAAACAGTAGGTGGTACAAAGCACATGAATCTTATTTGAGACCAACAGAAGATTATTTCTGCTTACAGAGTCTGGGACAGGAAGGAATATTTAAGTCAACAGTGCAGATGTTATTCCTAAACTTTCATCTAGAGACTTGAAGCAGCCCAACATTGACTTTCCACAGGCATCTGTGGAATTTCATTCTGGTCCCTTCTTCACCCTGCTTGCTCTATTATTAAGGGATGATTAATCCTTAATGAAGAGGATTATTAACGGTTTCTCAATCCTGCCTTTTTTATTTTTCACTGTCATAACTGGTGAGAAGCGGAGGTAAAATATGTATCTTGAAATGTTCTAGAATGTTCCTAAGCATCATTACAGCTTCACTCCCTCAAAAGTGAAGTGTTTCTTCAGACTGGCCCTTCTCCAGCAGAGCTGAACCCGAGGACATCCCTGGAACTTGAGTGTCCCCATGACTTCCTTCACTCTACTCATTTGCTTGATGTTTACTTTGTGTTAATTACATGACACCCTCCATCAAGTGGAAGCAGGTGTTCAAGGGAGGAGAAATCCTCAAAGCGAAATCCTGAGATCACTCATCAAAAGAGAATCTCTTTCTGATTTTCCTTGTGTAACTAAATACCTTATGTAATGCTATTTAAAGAAATAATTTTTTTAAAAACTGATGTTCATGGTAAGCATTATCTCAGTATAATTTTATTTGCCCATCATCTGAATTTGACTTCTCTCTTTTCTTTTTCTTCTAAACAGGATGCTACAACTTTCCACGTGATGGTCCATGATGATAATAGCATCGCCGTCTCTTTAGAAACTTCAGATGTCCTCAGTCCAGCCTCTGTGTATGTTGTGAAGATAACTGGTGAATCCAAAAATTATTTCTTCGAATTTCAGGAATTCAACAGCTCTTTGCCTCCTCCTGTTATCTTCAAAGCCAGTTATCATGGCCTTTATTACATCATCACTCTGGTAGTGGTGAATGGAAATGTGGTCACCAAGCCGTCCAGATCAATCACTGTGTTGACAAGTAAGCACCATGGGTCATGTTGTCTGCTTATTCTCCAAGTGCATCTCATGGGGCTGTCATGGAAATAGTAGCCAGACAGCAAAGTGACTCACCTTGAAGTCGAGTGACATAGGTTCTGCATTATATGAGAATACAGCTTCTTGCCAAACGTGGATAAAGTTTACTGTTACCTTTTGCTAAGCAAAAAATGTAAACTTCCTTGAAGTAGCACATACAGTTTCAGATTCATGATTGGACCATGTAATTTTCTGCTCTATTACTGAATAATAGTGTGGTCATAACTTGTCAAATTTTTTTTCCAGAACATATATTCTCATATTAAGCAATTCAATTTTTTGAGGCAATTAATTTACGTTTCAATCACACAGGCTTAGTGAAAAGAAATAAAAAGGTACCTTGGTTTAATAAGCCTCTATTCCATTCTCATCTTCAAAATAGCCTTGGCTTCCACTGCCTAAGACCAAAGCCAAGAAGCCATTGGCATTTTTAACCTTCAGTAGTACATGTCTCAGAGTTAGTAGGGTGGGGATAAATATGATCAAATATGTGACTTACATGAAGGAATAAAACATTCTGTGTAATTAAAATGCAGTAATAAAAAGGAGTTAATGCTGATATTAGCAAGTTTTTAGGAGTGGTTTTAACTACGTGATTTTCGCTTTTCTGTCTGAATTTAATGTCTAAAAATACAATGTTACTCTACTATATATGTTGAGGAATGGAAGGAAAGCTGATATAAGGCATTAGAGTTTATATCTAGAGCAGCTGAATGGCTCAGCGACGTTGTTTTGCTCATATTCTTTAGTGCAAGCTTTCCAATGGCTGCAATTTTTAAAATGCCAGCTATATGTGATCATTCTGATCACAATTAAGAGAAAGGGCATAATGAAACTATTGGAGTAAAAGGAAAAAGCCAAAAGCAGCAAGAACTCAGAACCAAGCTAGAGGACATGTTTTTAACAGGAATGTCAAAAATTAATTAAAGTCTCCACTGGCAGAATCCCAGCATCATTACTGAATCCTAATGCTTGAAAATGGCACAGACCCAAGTCCTTCTGATTATAGATGTAATGAAAACATCCAGGGATTCGATGAGTTAAAGACTTACCTGGTAAAATATTGTCTTAGATAAGCTCAAAAGAAAAAAAAAGTTGAATTGAGAGTTAGATTCAGGCAGCATATATATCTAGGGGTATGATGATTACCATGCCAACTCCTCAAAACCAATGCTCTTCCCTACTCATCCTCATAATTTCATAAACCCCTAGCCTGAGACATGCTTCCTGGGTGATCCATAAATATCAGTTCAAGGTATTTGAGCAAGAATAGGAGAAATCCAGGTTAAAAATTAAAGCTCACAGCAAGATAGAATGGTAGAACTGAGTGACTGTTGCTGACCCAATTATTTATTAGTGTGCACTCACCCATGCTGAATCAGTCAAAACTGGAGGATTCGGACCTTTAGCTAATGGTCAATTAAGAAATTTGATAAATCTCTAAAAGATGTCTAGAATATCTTATTGGTACTTTAGCCCTTGCATCAAGGCTATTTGAAATATCTTGTTTTTTCCACTTGAACTCTTTTCTGACCTGTGGTTGTGGATGTGTGTTGAATGTTCAAACATTTGGCAACTTTGCAGAAGTCTGTTCTCTATTGGTACACTTAATATACTATGTCTATGTGCAAGTGGGTTTCTTATGGAATGCATAGAGTTGGGTCTTGCTTTTTTTCTGCCTTTTAATGTGTTTAGAGCAGCACTATCCTACAAAAGTAGAGTGTTAACCACATGCTTAACATTAAAATTTCTGGTAGACACAATAAAAAAAACTTTGAAATGGTGAAGCTAATTTTAATAACATGCTTTACTTAATCCATTACATTAAAAACACTATTTCAATATAAAAACCAATATAAAATTTACCAATATATAACCAATATATTTTTTTATTTTTAAGTATAAATGAAAATTACATTTTAAAATTCAGTTCCTTACCTGCACTACTAGCCTTGTCTTAAGTGTCAATAGCCAACATGACTAGTAGCTACCAGTTTTAAATAGCAAAACTTAAGCCCCATTTGTATATGAAATTTTCATCCATTTATACATAATGTCATTATTTATATAGTTGAATTTAAATTTACCATATTGCTAGGTTGTTGGTTGGGGGAGAGGGTTGTGACTTAATCTAGTTAATGGCTGAGTAGAGTTAATGGTACTGGACAGATTTCAGGAGTGTGGGGAGTGGTACTGTGGGTTGCTCAGAGGTGCAGTTCTATCTTCAGTGTTTAGCTAACCCAGAGCTCCAGCACCACAGAAGGACTCCCTAGTAATGCAATGCATTGCCTTTAGCTCAGTGCTAAATTATTTGGGGCACAAGGGAAGTTCTGGTTGTTCTGGCCCAGCCCAGAGCTCAGGCAGAATCTGCAGTCTTAGGTGGGGCAGTCTCAACATTAGAAGCCAGATTCTACCTTAAATCTGTGGGTCAGAGTTCTCTGCCTCTTCTCTAGAGATAGAAGTCTATATCAGTGCAGGATCCTGCTTCCTTGTGGGAACAGGCATCCTTGGCTTCGCCTCAACTCTCAAAAGGGGAGATCTTTTCCTGAGAACTAGGAGGGAACAATTTTTCTAGCCTTGCTTTATATCTTGAGTATTCTACTTTGTGTTCAAGAAAGGCCCAGGGAAGAAACCTTTGTTGCTGGTCTCTGTCTACAATATCATCTGCATACTTGTGCCTCTAAGAGAGAGTCCATTCCCCTATTCTGCCTCTGAATTTCTCCTGAGCACCTCATGGAGACCCAAGAGAAGAACAAGAGAGAATGCATGGATTCCCATTTGATTCTGGGGCTCCCAATTATTCTAAACCAGCACACTCCTAGAACTTTTGGATGACAGAAATGTTTTCTATCTGTATTGTCCAATACAGTTAACACTCATTTTAAACTGAAGCTCAATTCATTTCAAATTTAATTTAAATAATTCCATGTGGCCAATAGCTACCATTCCAAACAGAATAGTTCTAAACTGTTGTTGAGACCACAGTCGCCTTTATGAACTCATCCACATCTCAGCTCCTTTCTTCTTATGTGCTTTAGTAATATCCTCTTCTTTGGCCATGTTTTTCAAAGGTAAAGCAATGTGCTCCGTCTCTCCTCCTGTCACAGGTTCAGCAGGTCTGTCAGCTCATGCCGGATAGAAATCAAACATGACCAACACAGAGTGCTTTAGGAACAATTATTTATGACATTGATTCATCTATGGGGGAGGCCACCCACAGGCAGATTAACAAGGAAGTCAAGGGGTGAACAGCACAGAGGATTTTCTGGACGAGAAATTAACATATTCATAAGCTATTACTGCACCAAAGCCATTTTGCACTCCTCTGAAAATGTTTGCAAATGCTCAGGATGTGCCTAGCTTTGTGTTCTCCTTTTCTTCCCCAGCCTGAGCATATCTTTTAGCATGTAAATGCATTTAAATGAAGATCTTGCTTGTGGTCCGATATGCTGGTACTACCATGTGGTACCTTCTTGTCCTTTCTCTTAAATAGTGGCTGTAGGTGGGGACAGTCCTCTTGCTATTTATCTCCAGCACAGAGCATGTAGCCCTTGCTTTCAATAATCACTAACTTAAACTTGAACCCTGCGCTCCTGCCTCACACAGAGGAGCTTGTCTGTTTTTGCCATTTACTTCACTTGATTATCTTTCAATTTTACTTCTCTGATAAACTTAAGAAACTTAAGGTTTCATAGATTACTTGGCCTTTTCTTGTTCTTGGGATGAGGGGAGCAGGAAGATGTGATTCTTGAAGCTTTCAGCATCTTAAGGAGAAGAGGAAATTCGATTTCCAAAGGGTGAAATTAATTAGTGGTAGTCTGTGGTTTCTCACCTTCTACCCCATTTTTAGAGACTCAAACGCATCATCCCAGATTTCAGAAGCAATAACAGGTTGGAAATATAAGAATTGGAGATTAGTGGACAAATATTTCTGACATTAGACATAAGGTGACATCACGTGACATTTGGATTGCAGCTTCCTCCTTTATAAAAGCGAATTAGAGAACATGACTGATTGCTAACATTATTTGCCAGTTTAATGATATATTTGCCATCTTCATTTTTCTAATGAAAAGTTTTATTAAAAAAAAGTTTAGAAAACACTTGTAGTATCTGCTCACAGAGTTGGCACATTGCTCTTGAGAATAAAGAGCACATTTGGTGCAGCCATTGGCTGTGTTAGACGCTTGTCTTGATGTAATAAGCAATGGCAAAGCAGTTGGCCCTCAGGCAGTCCTTTGATTTTTTTTTTTCGCTGTAGTTGTCTGAGTCTGGCACTCTCAGAGAAAGCTGGCAAAGAATAAGTTCAGCACAACCAAATCATTTGGCCAGTTCGAAAGAGTCTCACACCCCTTAGGCTCTGACGTCCGATTAATATTTAATTGATTGAGAGCCTTCAGTTTAATGCATGTACTTTGGAGAGAAGGGGCAATTTCTCTGTCAAGAAAATACCTGGGAATGGTTGCTGAAAAATTGGGGAAGTATTAAATACATGCAGCTCTCTCCTGTGTCTGTATAGTTCTAGAGAGGGTGACTGTAAGCAACTCCCATGGAGACACAACACAACAAGTATGTGATTTTGTATAGCTCTATTATATACAGAAATAGTCCATGAGTTTTAATTTTATTCATTGTGTACATTCCCTGTGTGGTGCCCTAGGTGTCAGAGAAAGAAGATACACAAAAATACCCTCAATCCAAGATGCCTTTCTTTCACTAGAGTGAAAAAGGAAAATAAAAATCCATTACAAAAAAAAAAAAATACCACCTTAAAAGAATTATGTAAGAGAGTCTCTTGCCTCCCTACAGAGCAGTGGAAAGGCACCTTAGAAGCATTCGTGAAAAAAAATCAATGAAAATTTAGCAAAAGCAGGGAAAGTGCTACAACTGAGGTCAAAGGGAAGCATATGTGCATAGAATGGTGACATAAGCGGCATGGTGCCCTGATGAGCTGCAAAGAGGCGGAACAGCGAATGTGCCAGAAAAATTCAGGAAAAGGCGGCTAGAAAAGTTGGGAAAACCGAAGAGTCTTGTGAGGGAGTTTAGACCTGAACTTGTGAGGAATAAGCAATGCAGTCAGATCAAACAAATGATACAAAATTTATCAGGGAAGTTCTCTTTTGTAGCAGAATTACAAGCCACAGGATGCTGAGTCTTGAATTGGAATAGACAAATTACCAAGTAGGTATTTGGGGTAGTGATTTAAGGTGTGAGCTTTAGAGTCAAACAAATCTGGAAACCATATGTGTAGCCCCAGGCAGAAGGTAACTCCCCCTCCTTTTTTTTTAAAAAGAGAGAGAGGGACAGTGAGAGAGAGAGAGAGAATCAATTTTAGTTTTTCATGTGGCTTTTGTTGCTCTGACACTTCATTGTGTATGTGCTGCTGGGGTTTGAACTCATGTCCTTGTGCATGCCAGGCAAGTGCCATAACCCCTGAGCCACTGCTCCAGCCTGGTAACTCCCTTTAATCTCATTTTCACATTTGTAACTTATTGCAGGAGCTATCAGACCTTTATCTGTAACGACCTAGGTAATAAATACGTGATGTTTTGCGAGTTCCCCAGTCTCTACTGCAGCTCCTCGACTCTGCTCTTGCAACATGAGGGCCGCACAGACAACACATGAGCAAATGGTCATGGGGGTGCTATCATAAAACTTGATTGACACCAAAGACTTGAATTTCATATTATTGTCATTGTCGCTGTTAGTCTGACCAAAGCAAGAATGTTAAGTAGCCTACAGGCTTAAATGTTTTGAGAAAAAGCAAAAACATTAAGGTAAGATGGGAGGCACGGAGAATAATGAAGAAAGCTGTGGAAATATTTCAGGAAAGAAAGGATGGGGACATGAACTAAGACATAGGAGTTCAAGAAAAGAGAATGGAAGAGAGGATAGATACATATTGGAAGAGGTAATTATAAGAACTTCTAAGATTGGAAGAATAACATGAATCTACAGTCTGACAGAGCATTCCAAGTATCTAGTAGGGTATTTCAAAACTAAGACCAAACCTAAATATGTGATATAGAAACTGCAGATTATCAAGGCTAAACAAAAAAAGCATAACCTTGGAAGGTACCAGAGAAAAAGAGCATAGCATCTACAAAGGATTAGTTATTGGGCTGATAGAACCTTCTCTTCTGTAATAAATGGCACAATAAGAATAGGAAAGCAATATTTTTTAAAGTACTGGGGATAAATCTTGACTACCTAGAATTTTACACCCAGCTACATAAAAAATAAATTATGTTAAGAATAAAGAACAATGAAATTTTATAGCATGCAAAGCCCAGGAGAATTTAACACCCACAACTCTAATCTAAAGAACTGTTAATAAATACATCTCAGCAATTAGGTGAAAAAGGTGACTCTTCAGAAAAGCATAAGATACATACAGAGATAGAAATGACACAGGGAGTGCAGTATATGACAAAGACTGTTTGACAAAGTTGTGGGAAATGATTGAAAAAGAACCCGTGAAACAGGCAAAGGAGTTGAACAATTCTAAGAAGTGGAAACTCGAATGGTTAAAAATATATAAAAAATAATCAACCTCCTTCATGAATAGGAAATTAAAACAATGAGACAAAATTTCACTCTTCAGGCGTGCAAAAGTTAGGAAGACCAATGTAAGCAAGTGCTGGAGAAAAACAAACAAGAACTAGGGTGCAGGGCTGATAGAAATGTTAATTGGTGTAATCAAATTAAAATGCACTTTGGCAATATCTTGTATGACTGAAGATGCACACACCTATTCTGTACAGTCCTGGATTTCCAACCTCAGGAGCTCTGCCCAGGCCTTTACTGCAGCAGTATTCACAAGAATAGATGGTTGAAAGCGGGCAATCTACCAAAGGAATTACAGATATACTGTGTAATGTATATAGTTGTAAAATAGACGCTTAAATTTTCTTAAGATACTTGTACCAGGATGGACAAATCTCAAAACAATGTTAGATGATAAAAGCAAGCAATAGAATGATATGTATGACACCATTAACACAATATATTAAAACATGAGATAATACTGGGTACATACAAGCATAAAAGCATTAAACACACACTTGAGGAGATACACAGCAAATCTGAGTGATGATTTACTTCTGGCCATGTTGGAGGGAGAATGGGTCCCCGGTAAGTTATACGGGAGAGTTTCAAATGCATTACTATATTTCAAATGCATTATTTATTCAAAAAATTAAAAGGTCTGAGGATAAGAAAGTAATAAAGAAGCAAAGTTGATAAGTGATTCACATCTTCTAGCAACCTCATTGCTTTGTCTGGTCTAGCCTGGCTCCTAATCAATAAAAGGAAGTACAGTGGAGTGGCCAACAGGGCAGGGGATATGGAATTAGATTGGGATTTAATATTATCATCACTGAAATACATGTAGGTAATTACAGCTCTGATTTATGCCTATCACTTAATTTCTAAAAAAAATAGTAATGGAACAAGTAATCAGACACATAGCAAAATATTTTGAGACTATGCACATGAGTTCTACTGAAAACAGTAATTCTCGGATAGAATGCACCTCACTAATGCCTAGGCATGGAGTTTAGGATATTCAGCTGATCTGGGTCATTTATGCAGAAGCTGTGGGAAATGTGTAAATCAAACATGCAATCAGGCAGTTTAGAAATTCTCTTAGTTTAAAGTTTAAGTAGCTTTGCAGCAGTCAAAAAAGAAAAAGGAAAACCCTGAAAACAAATAAATAAATCCCATCTCTATCTTGCATTTTAAAGTTTGACTGTGACTTTGATGTGCAGACTTCATGCCGCAGGGCATGAAAGATTGACTGGACTTCTAATTTCTCTTTTCAGTGGAGGGAACCCCAGAGAGGAAGTAAAAGAGGACCACAGCAGCGGGAGAGCAGGGTGGTTGCTTTTTGCAATTAGTTTTCATTTTACTTCTTTTACAGCCAGAGTCAATAGCAGGGATTGATAGATTGCCCGGGATGGTGATTAGGCTGGGCTGAAAGACAGTGGAATTGTTCAAAACTTCTCTGGGAACTTGGCATGGTGGCTCACATCTGTAACCTAGCAGCTCTGGAGGCTGAGGCAGGAGGATCACAAGTTCAAGGCCAAGCTCAGCAATTTAGCAAGGCCCTAAGCAACTTAGTGAGATACTGTCTCAAAATAAAATTAAAAAACAAAAAACTTCTCTAGGAGTTTTGACTTCAGATCTCAGATCCTTTAGTGTTGTTTGTTTACATGGCATATGAGTGAGTTTGCTCTGAAATGTGACTTTTATGCAGGAAGACCAGGGATGGGACAAGGATAAAACAGAAACTTTCAAACCAGGGGAAACAGCACAGCCTGCAGAGACATGATCACAAAATACACTACAGTGTGAAGGCCTTCCTTTTTTATAGCTTTTGGATTGGGTTTCCATAAAATCCAGGAAAAATTAAAACTTCAACATGTAGCTTCAATCTTCTTTCAATCTCTTTAATCAAAAGCAAAACAGGGGGCTGGAGCAGTGGCTCTGCAGTTAAGGTGCTTGCGTGGCATGCACAAGTACATGAGTTCAAACCCCAGCACCCATGTATGCAACTAAGTGTCAGAGCAACGAAAGCCACATGAAAAACTCAATAAAAATTGATTCATTCTCTCTCTCTCTCTGTCCTTCTCTTTAAAAGAAAGAAACAAAAACAGGTTAAGACCCTGAGGAACAAAATGAAATAGATTCAGCTACAGATGGAGACAAATAAGGTTCTCAATAATTATTTGTTAAAAGTACTAAATCAAATTTTGGCATCTTATATTATTGAAACTTAAATTTTAGAAGTATAGACTTTAAAATGAAGATATTGCTTTAGTTTGAGTGGTAAATGATGGCCAAGAATCCTAATTTAAACACTTCAAAGCAAAAAAATACAATAGTTGACTCCAAACCACATTATTTTAAATATTTTTTAAAATAGAAAGATGTAGAATCAATTTTGTTTAGTTTTTCATGTGCCCTCAGTTGCCCCAAAACTTCGTTGGGTACATCGTGAATCCCCAAAGACCACCAGGGAGCCGTCTCCGATGCAAAAGCAGGAGGGCCTTTATTGCAAGCTCAAGCTTGGGCTCACAGCATTCTCTGACGCAGCAGGTACTGGCTGAGAGCCCTGAGTCTCCATTGAGCAGGATTTTTATGAGCACCACAGTACAGCGGGAAATTTGAACAAAGCGAAGTTCACAATTGGCTGATCTTCAACATGCATGGTTTGGCATGTTTTCATTGGCTTAGGGTACCCAGGTCTTAACATATTGACATGTATGGTTTGGAATGTTAGGCATTGGCTTGCCAGCTCCAAATCGGTTGTTTGCCAGAGGCCAGTACTAATCTTGACTTATGTGGTAAGCTCTTTGTTCTAGTGACCTTCCTGGAATTGGCTATTTGAGCTCCAGGAAATAGAACCCAAAACGCAGACTATCATGGCCGAGGTTCAGCTCCCTTTTCAGTACTGGGGTTTGAATTCACATCGTTGCACTTGCCAGGCAAGAACCTTAACTGCTGAGCCACTGCTCCAGCCCCTACTTTAAATATTTTTAATAAAATTAATATGATTAAAATTTATCCAGTAGCCCTTCAGAAGGGTGGGAGAGCTCTTTGCTTTTACAAGAATTTTGCTGAAGAATGGACTATGGAGGAAATGCTCACATACATACTTCACAGTTTCTTTTAAAGTTTTGTGAGGAATTAACAGCTTAAAAACAAGAAATAAATTTCTAAGCTTCTATGGAAAGAATGGTTTAATAACCATATAAACTATCATTTTTACAACATTGATTTTTTTGGCAATTTTATGCATAACATAGAAAAATAAATGCTAAGTTCCCATGAAGAAATAAATAATCACACAAATATTTACTATTGGCCAGAGCCAAAATGTATATTCTGTTACTGGTCTGTTATTAACACCAAATTTTCTTGGCATAAGGAAAAGAAAAATGAGCTAGAAATCTGGAGATACAGACGCTGCCACAAACTTGTCAAATTGTCTATGACAAGTAATTTGAAGTCTCTTGATTTTTCATTATATTTATCTGTTGAATGGAGATATTGATATTTGCTCTCCTTAGATCTCAGGGTTGTTGCAAATGGCAAATGAAAAATGAATATCAAAAGTTTTTTTTGAAAAGCAGAAAGCACCCTATAAAATGGAGTTTATTGATTATTGCTAGCTAAGGAAAACACGTACCTCGTGAAAGCCTAGGATTTCAGTGCTTAGAGAATATACAAATGGGAATAAATTTCTAGATGTAATCATTGGTACTTCAGGCACTAAAGATGTACTTTCTCTGTCTTCTTCACCCTTTCTCCTTTGACCTCCCTCTGTAGGACCTCTGCCTGTAACCAGTGTTTCAATATATGACTATAAACCTTCTCCTGAAACAGGAGTCTTGTTTGAAATCCATTATCCGGAGAAATATAATGTTTTCACAAGAGTAAACATAAGCTACTGGGAAGGCAAGGACTTTAGGACAATGTTATATAAAGGTAAGAGGCAAAAAAAAAAAAAAAAAAGTGACAGAGCACTGACTATTACTTTTTCCATGACTTTTTCCAAGTGATCTCCTAACTCTAAAGACTTTTTGTAATTCACTTAAAGTAAGTGAATTACAAAATTAAAGTAAGACCTATGAATGAGCCATTAAGAGTAGTTATTGATTCATGAAAATCTTGCAATGAGGCATCTCAGAACATCTGGGTCATTAGTTGAGAATCACAAGTCATGCATACAATATGAGAAATACTCACATTATTGTCATTTATATGTTATTCTTGCCAAAGGTAGCTGCCTGGTGCAGGAAATAAATTCAAAGAAGTTGAGAAGCACCTTCACCTACCCTCCTTCTGAGTGTGATAAAAGAGCATTTCTAGGATTGGTTGGCAAAAGGTCACCTTTCACAAAATTTTGTTTGGAGATGGTACAAGATTATTTTCAAATGCAAAAGACAACTTTTTTTTTGTTTGTATGTGTCTAGCTACATGACCAACTTCATGACTACATTAATACACAAAACTTGATTTCACTGTTTTTACTGACCTGAAGGGGGTCTTATGAGGGGGATAGAGAAAGAAGAGAACCCAGGGGAAATGAATAATGATAATTATTCAAAGAATCAAACCAACCTCTCTGGGTGCTTTTCATTTCTTTCCCTCATTTCTTTTGACTTGGATTATATATTTAGATATATTATTTCCTTTAAAATGTTCTGAATGGAATCCAAATTTTGATCTTCTTTCATAAAGCAGATCCTCTTTGCCAACCGATGGATAAGCCAATCTACTTTAAAGTAGGCTAGTTTTATAAATGAAAATCTTCCCTGTGAAATTACTATTTCTTATGTCATAAAGTGGCAAAATACTATGATTTTTCGTTCTTAGAATGAATGACGAGTATAAACCTGCTCTCAATAATTTTTCACCAAAATTTCCTATAATAAAACTTAACTCCAGTTGCGTCCAATCTCTTTAAAAGTTCTGGTAGACAAGACTTTCAGGAATGATTGTGAAGACTCAAAATTTGATTCTAGTCTCCTACTTATTTTTTTTACTGATCATGCCAGAAGTTGAAGGGAACATTTTATGGATATTTGATCATAATTGGAACTTTCTACATGTATATGACACTTAGAAGATCCTATTTTTAATGTAATTGATCTTTCTCTTCACAGATTTCTTTAAGGGGAAAACAGTATTTAATCACTGGCTGCCAGGAATTTGTTATAGTAACATTACCTTCCAGCTGGTGTCTGAGGCGACTTTTAATAAAAGTACTCTTGTGGAGTATAGCGGTGTCAGTCATGAACCCAAACAACATAGGACTGGTAAGATTTAATGAAATTATGAAATCATTTATTGCCAGGGCTGGAGCCGTGAATCAGCACTACAGTGCTTCCCTTGCATGTGTGAAGACCCAGGTTCAAACTCCAGCACCATGTACAAAACTAACTGTTGGAGCAATGAAAATCTGGTGAAAAATCAAATCGATTCTCTTTCTCTATCACTCTCCTCTCTCTTTAAAAGATAAAATTATGGGGCTGAAGCAGTGGCTCAGTGGTTACAGCGCTTGCCTGCCTGGCAAGCGCAAGTATGTGAGTTCAAACCCCAGCACCACGTATTGGAGCAATGAAAATCAGGTGAAAAAAAAAAACTAAATAAAGTTGATTCTGTCTTTCTCTCTCACTGTCCCTCTCTTTAAAATAAAATAAAATTATATATTGCTACATATTTTTATTTTTTAAAAATATATTTCTGAGAAGGAAAATAAATATATTTTAATAAACTAAAATAGATTTTTAAATTTTATATCAATGAGAAAGGAACTGAACAAAACATTCAATAAAACTTTAAAATAAATCAATTTACTCTTAGATCTATAATACTTAAATAAAAAGTATGATATTACCAAAAGTTATAATTAAGCAACTTAAGGATCTAGTAGACATAGGTCACCCTATAACCTTATAGTGGTTATTCTATAACCTGTACTCTGATAAATGTCCACATAGCAGAAAAACAGTCAGGAGACATTCTAGAACAGGATGTCTGATTAAGGGATAATATTGTGATTCTGATATCTAAAACTTGCAGTGCTTAATTTTTAGTAGCAACATCAATGTGAAGAACTATTATAGAATGGATGGATGGAAGAATGAATCTAAAAATGCCAGGTGTTTGGCTGCATGCCTGTAATCCCAGTGGTTCAGGCAGCTTACGCAAGAGAATCATAAGTTCGAGGATAGCGTCAGTAATTTAGTGAGATCTTCAGCACCTTAGCAAGACCCTGTCTCAAAATAAACACATAAAAAGGACTGGGGATATAACTCAGTGCTATAGTGCCCCTGGTTCAGTCCCCAGTACCAAAACTAAATACCTCCTAAGTACCTGTTATAAGCAATGTTGTGTGCACCTAATGAATGTTCAAAAGACCCTTGTTATGAGTATTGGAAGCAGATGGTAATAGATCACCCACATCCCTTACAATTTAAAAATCAAAGATGTCATGATTCATTTAATTAGGACAATATGAGGAAACTATTTTGGCCAAATAGCTAATTCACCAGAGATTCCATTCGTAGTTTTCATTATTCAGTTCAAATAAAAACAGATGGAGCACCTTCTACCTGGAAGTTGCTTTAAGTACTAAGAACGGTGAAGACAGACTGACGAGACAGGGCCTATGTCCTTAAAAAACTGTAAAAACGTCAACAGTACAAGGTTGAATGAAATAAATGTCACTAAAGAGGTAAAAAGTTATATAACAGTAAAAAGGAGAGATAAATTTTTATTAGAAGTTCATAGAAGAGATGGCGTTTTGAGTCTCTATGTGAAGGACAGTTAGAAACGGTTGCAGCTGGAAACCACGCAGTGTCTTCATACTTCTCATTCATAAATTCATTTTGTTCCCCTATGTTGCATTTTAGAGAAGTGAGGACTGAAGCCATATTTCTAACATATGTGTCAACAACTAAACAGCCACCTGCGTCTGCAGGCCTTCCAGGTGCAGCCCTGTCACATAGAGTGGTCTTATCTTGATAGCTACAAGTAAACTATATTTAGATAGATTTTTTTTTTTTTTGGTATAAAGATCCAGGGACTCGGGCTGGAGCAGTGACTCAGTGGTTACAGCACCTGTCCAGCATGCTCGAGTATGAGAGTTCAAACCCCAGCACCACGTACACAGTGGAGTCTCAGAGCAACAAAGGCCACATGAAAAACTAAATAAAATTGATTCTCTTTCTCTCTCTCTGTCCTTCTCTTAAAAAGAAAATCCAGGGGCTGAGATACTTTGTTTTAAAAAGTGAGATTATGATAAACTGAATATTTATATAACTTTTCTTTAAAAGTACCTAAATTTCTACTTCAACAAGCATAATATCGTAAGTTAATACTTTCAAAGTGACTGATGATTTGATATGTTCACATATCTACTACGTACATATTAGAGGTATGTATACTTTAAGACTGCAGATTTTTGTGTCTATATAGTAGAAGTAAAATTAAAGTTTGTATTGTAAACGTGCTTGCATTTGAGTCCTTTGTGTCTAGTATTACAGTTAAAAGTTACTTGAAAATTAAAATTTTCTCTTACAGCTCCATATCCACCCAGAAATATTTCTGTTCGCTTTGTAAACTTGAACAAAAACAACTGGGAAGAACAGAGTGGCAATTTCCCAGAAGAATCCTTCTTAAAATCACAAGATTCCACAGGAAGAGAGAAACTCTTCCACTTCGCAGATGAAACTTCTGAGATTCCCTCTGGCAACATCTCTTCCGGTTGGCCTGATCTTAACAGCAGTGACTATGAAACCACCTCTCAGCCCTATTGGTGGGACAGTGCATCTGCAACTCCTGAAAACGAAGATGAATTTGTCAGCATGCTTCCCCTGGAATTCGAAAACAATACACTCAGCCAGACGGACCAGTTGACCGCAGGCTCCTTCTCCTTCTTCCCGGTTCAAATGATACTGAGCTGGTTACCACCCAAACCACCTACGGCCTTTGATGGGTTCAATATCCTCATAGAAAAAGAAGGTAAAACAGTAGGAAACCAGAGGAAAGAAGAAAGGGGGCAAAGGAAACTAAAATGTTTTAAAATTTGAATTTAGAAAGAACGATCAGTGGTAGATGCTAATACCTAAAGAGAAATGGCAAACCAAAGAAAGAATTTAAATGAGTATCCAATGTGAACTGAGAGCAGGAAACCAAAATAAGGTAGATTAGAATCAGCAGATCTGGGTGATTCATGAGTCACCTCTACTGAACTTTACAGATTTCACAAGCTTGCATTACCCTACCCCAGGCCATGGAGGGAAACCTCGTGTTTGGAAATATGTTTAGATTAATGATCCAGTCATTACAAAATATGACACTATTCTGGAGAAATTCTGCTTTCTTATATGCAAATTTGCGAAACAGGTAACAAAAGAATCTTTGACAAAATAACTACTTTCCTCAGAGTCTATGACCCATGTCCTTCCTACCCAGCTACTCTTAGTGCTCACATTTTCCCCAAGAGGAGCTGGTATCAAAATGGAAAACACGCAACAACTGGTAGTTCCACTGCAGGTAGCTACTACGTCATACTTTATATGCTTTTATCAAAAATTTCAGATCTGTTCTTTATATTGTAGCCCCCTGATTCATGAAAACAGTCATGGCATATCTAAATTGGCGCATTTTTATGGTTATTTTTGTCTTACTTTTACAATAACACACTTCATGTGCTACTTTGTAGTCTAGACATTTGGGTAGTGCAGGTTGTCAAGTTGTCAAAATTTGAAATTACAGTGGCAGCCTCATTTTCATAGTAGGACATTAGGATCATGCAGTTTCATTTATGACATATTGCTCCTATTTTAACAGAACAAGATGTATCTGTGGATTATTCCATATTAGATAGTACAATAAACCATACCCAAATATTATATAAAATTGAAATCCTTTGTTATTTCCAATTATTTGAGTCAAAGGTTATTGTCTGGAATCGCTTAAAAATTCCCTCAACCTATACACATTTTTTTCCTTAATTTATTCTACTAAAAATAGTATCTTGTCAATTCAGAGTATTTTTAATGCCTATTTCCATAAAGGTTCAATCATGTTTTTGTCTGACAGCAGTATGTTCTCTTGAAGACTGCTGTAGTTACCAACAGATGATAACGACTTCAACTGAATTCATAAGCAGGAGATAAACTCTGAAACAATGAAAATAATTCTTACTTTCAAAGGTTCTGGAAATAAAAAAGTGAAGGAAAAACATATTTCTTAACTAGAAATATTTCAATATATTTTAAAGATTTTATGCATGTTTAAAGCTCCAACAAGATAGAAAATACTGGGTGGTAGCTACTTCTTCTCCCTTACATCAAATAATGAATCCAATGATTGTTATCTTCTTCCATTCTGTTTCTATTGTGCACAATTTTGTTGAGTTAAAGATAGGCAACATAACCATTCCCAGTTCTATTGATTTGGACACTATATTTTAAAGTATGAAAAAAATGAACTCATTCATCTTTCTTATTTATAGTGCCTTTAGTTCAGAGGTATAATTGAATTTATATTAATTGCCTCAAAATATCTAGGGCCCTTCCAGGGGTCAATTCATGTGTATTTTTGTTTGTTTGTTTGTATGATTTAGAGAACTTTACTGAATATTTGACCGTGGATGAAGAAGCACACGAATTTGCTGCAGAACTGAAGGAGCCTGGGAAATATAAGCTATCTGTGACAACATTTAGTTCCTCAGGATCTTGTGAAACCCGAAAAAGTCACTCAGCAAAGTCACTCAGCTTTTACATCAGTAAGTAGCAAAGAGAATATTTTGTGCCTACAGGCGAACTAGAACAATGAGGCTGTTGAGATTAATGATGCTTGGACGTCAATTATTCACCAACCTTAGGGATCCTGAGAATTCCTCAAAGTCAGGAGAGGATCCAGGAGCTTCTGAGAGCAGAGGAAATATATGTATGTTTAATAGTAGCAGACCTGCCCAGGGACTTCGCTGGAGGATTATTTTTACTATTGTGATAATTGAACCTTTATTAAACTGGCCTTGCACACTAGCCATAACAAACTCTCCAAGGACACACAGTCTGGGAAATAGGACTTTTGTTTGGGTTCACAGAGAAATTTGCTATTATAGGATTGTGGAAAAATCTCATTACAGTATTGAGCTTAAAGAGTTCAAAAAAAAAGTTTCAGTCATAGTTTTCACCCAGGTGGCCTCCTTACAGTTGGCAGGAGAAGACAAATCCAGAGCACACTAAGAGGTAGTGTCGCATCTCACTAGTTCCATAACGGACACCAGTGGAGCAGGAGTGAGGCTCCCAAGGCCGCACAGCGTATGCCTCTGTAATGTTTTTAGCTTTACTGTGTTTGCGGGACTTTGCCGGATGTTTAGGGCTACGCATCAGTCACCTAGCTCACCAGAAGTTTGATGTGCAAGTTGATTAACTCAAAGAAAAACCAGAAAATATGGATAAAAACTACTCTCAGTAAAACATGACCACTCTCCACTCCACGGCCTTCCCTGAAGGCAAAATGCTACCCTTTCTCAAATGATCCTCTAAAGATGGGCATGAGGGGGAGAACAGGGACAGAGAGGGAAAATCAGTTTACTTAGCAGCTTAAAAATGTTGAAAATGTCCCTAGTATAGCATTTGTACTTCAGAAACCAAAAATATCACCACCCACGAAAGGCCTGAAATGTTTATCCATCAAATACACAAAAAGAATATTGGTAAGTGGCTTGCATGAAGTCCAAGCATGGAAGATTATGGATGTGACATCACTTGAGAATGAAACAGCATGTTCAGCTTCCCGTGAGGCTAAAAGCACTTTGCTGACAGACTTCCCCATCCACCAGGGCAGACCCACTGCCAATGTTCTCTCAGTGGCTTTGCCCATGGTGGCTTTGCCTTCCTCTGAACTAGAGTTGTGTTTCATAGGACACAGCATAAAGCGGGGCATTTTTCCAGATGCATTTAATCTGTGTGCATCTTGCTTCTTGAACCAGATTATAAATCCTAGGCTGGGGTTACACTCCTTGCTTACTCATTCATTCAATAAATACTTATTGAATCACTTTTATCTATAAGGCACTCTGTCTCTGGTCTTTTTTTTTTTTTTTTTTTGGCGGGGGTGGGGGTACCCAGGATTGAACTCGGGGCTCTTATCCACTAAGCTGCATCCCCAGCCCATTTTAATTTTTTTTAATTTTGAGATAGGGTCTTGCTAAGTTGCTTAGTGCCTTGCTGATTTGCTGAGGCTGCCTTAGTGCCTCCCTGCCTCAACCTCCGAATCACTGGGATTAAAGGCGTGAACCACTGCGCCTAGCGTTTGTTCTATTCTTAAGCATATCCAAACCGACCAGCACCATTCAGAATTTGTTCAAGTTGCTCAGCTAAATGATTATTCCAGAGATTTTTTTTTTTAAAGAGAGGGACAGTGAGAGATACAGAGAAAGAGAAACAACTTTAGTTTTTCACATGGCCTTAGTTGCTCCAACACTCAGTTGTGTACGTGGTGCTGGGGTTTGAACCGTGGTGCTGGGGTTTGAACCCGGGTCCTCGTGCTTGCCAGGCAAGCACCGAAACCACTGAGCCACCGCTCCAGCCCCAGAGATATATCTTAATGCTGATCTATGAAAAGATGAGTAGAAAATTTTCTTGTCCATAAAAGAATATTTTAAATCTTCAAAATGTTCTGTTACATGGTAAGGAGTTGTTCAATGTACTGCGTAAAAACAAGTATACTGTAGATATATTTAATTGGGTAGATGAGCAGCAAATTAGGCTGACTTAATTTTATTAGGGTGGTAGTCACACACCAGCTGAAGGACCAACCTGTTTCAGACATTATGGTTTTGCACTTCTGCACCAAGATTACATTAAGATTTATGCTTATGTTATTGCATTATGATTTATATTTGTGTAGTTTTGAAGGCTTTCCCAGAGATAAGAATTAGAGTAGATATTTGCCTTCCTTCTCCAACATGTTTACGAAGGGAACATTTTTATTATTATTCCCATTTTTATGTGGAAAAAAGACAGCCCTAGAAAGTTCAGTGACTTCACCATGTGTCAGAAAAGGGATTAAAATTTAGGAATATGTAGCTTGCTGTCCATCAGGTCAGTCCTGGTGTAGAACTGTAAAACAAGTCCATTTGCTCTGATTCCTGCCGCTTTCTCTCTGTGCCATTCTATGCTAGTCCTACCGCAGTTGCACTACATACTGACAGACTTCTCTAACAGTGTCACATTGATCCCAGCAACAGCCTTGCAAAGGCCTTTAGTCAGATGGTAGCAGGATGTTTTGTCACAAAGCATTGCATCAGAAGACAGGAGGTCTGGGCTGGGTCTCAAGTACCTCTGTGACATTGCACAAGTCTGTGGGCCTCAGTTTTCTCCTTAGTAAGTCATTGGATCTCTAAAGTTTTTCTATTCTAATATTCCATGGTTTGACCACTTGACAGATGCAGTGACTAAAACTCACAGATGAAATCATTTTCCAAGGTTGCACTACTAATCTTAGGCAAACCTGAGTCCTGGGCCAAATTTGCTACTTCCAAACTAGTTCATAACACTCCAGGAAGACCGGTGCAGAGTTAAGAGCATGAAATTCCGAATGGATTTCCTGTGTGTGAATCCCAGCTCTATCTACCCTATCTCAGCCTCAGTTTCTTCATTTGAAAAGTGGGATTTAATACCAGTATTTGCCTCTTAGACTTGTTGTAAGAATGGGCTTAAATCAAAGCCTAATACATAATGGGTATTATGTTTTTGCCCTCATTTTTATCATTTAAAAATTATTACCCTTGCACCATTTGTGCTAAGTCTGCATCTGCCCTCCCAGCCCAGCCACTTGCTCCTTTCCTCTCCAGGGTTCCTAGGAATAAGGCTGTCTACTAAGAGACTGACAAATACATATTTGTATATCACCTTAGCATTTTCTAAGTGCTTACTATGTATCAGGTACCATGCTCAGAACCGCTTTAAAAACCTAAGAGTCGAGAAGTCCATTTAACACAGAAGTTTAATTGGGGGAAGCATAGAACCATGGAGAACCCAAGGAGGGAAACTATGGCATGGCATCAGCCTTGCCTAACTATGTGAATATACATTTGTTCTTGATTATTTGATAATGATTCCCCCTTAACTGTAAGTCCATATTCAGCAAATTAAAAATAAATTAAAAAGTTAAAAAAAATTTAAAAATCCAAAGAGAAACAAAGCTACTGGTGGACACCTCTTTGGAAATATTTTATAGTAAGGAATGCCCCTACCACGTTCCTCAAATACCACCCAGGTTTTAGCCAGCTTCTTTAATCTAGCTAGCCTGTTGCTTGATTCTTGTCTAATATAGTCACAGTCTGTTTCTTTGTTCCTGCTGCTGCCAAATTTAAATTTTTTTCACAGGGTTGTAGAAGAGACTAATTTGAATCTCAAAGCAATTATTTCTAGAAATCTAAGATCCTTACAGCAAAGGAATTAGGAACAGGGATGAACCATCACATAGCCACAGCCACTCTTTGTGTAAAGAAAATTCTCTGTGGTGAAAAAGTTACCAGAATGTTCTCAGATGCACATGACAACTGAAACCTAGTTTCTTTCTGTCAGTAAAACTATTTTTGTTTTCCTTGCTGAGGAGAGCAGCAGCTCTCTTTGGATCAGTAGGGAGATGGGAGGTGAAGACTAGCTGGGCAGAGGACGGGAAGAGCAGACTGCCTGTCTGGCTTTGAATGTCTTTCTCAGGGCAAAGGAACACAACATGATTTCCAGGCTACAATCTTTTATGTCTACCAGTTCAGTGTGCAACCTCCGATGCGTTCCAATTTGCACAGGTCCTACAGGAGAGTGGATTGAAGAATTGACCGAGAAGCCTCAGCATGTGAGTGTCCATGTTTTAAGTTCAACCACAGCCTTGATGTCCTGGACATCTTCCCAAGAGAACTACAACAGCACCATCGTGTCTGTGGTGTCCCTGACCTGCCAGAAACAAAAGGAGAGCCAGAGGCTTGAAAAGCAGTACTGCACTCAGGTAAAGGCAAGGCGCTGTGGAGGGACATGTCACCAGCAAAGCAAGGCCACCCCTGCAGGAAGTGGTCTCTCTGGGCAGGCAGGGTGGAGGCAGAGCAGCAGGGGAAATGAGAGGGCATGGCTCTTCAGCTACAGTCAGCTTCTGTCCCTTCATTTTTATCCCTTATTCAAGAAAATTTGCCGAGCTCCTAAGATGTACCAGATACTAAGATGGATGTTGGAGATCAAGAGAAGTTTTAAACATCCTGATATTGCAGAGTTTATAATTTAGTGAGAACAAACGAATGAACAAAGAATTACTGCACCTTATCAAATAAGCTCTGTGCTAAAAGTAAATGATGGTGCGGTCATAGGAATTCACAGCGTTAGTAATATGGATGGGGGCGGAGGGGAGAGTTTGGAAACTGGTCATTAAAAACTTCCCAGAGGAAGACAGAGGCCATGAAGCAGGGATGTCTTTTGATTTTGTTTTTTTTTTTTTATCCATTCTTTTGTTTTTATTTTGATTGTAAAAATAAATGTATTCATAGAAAAAAATCAGAATTTAAAAGTGTTTTAAAGTAAAAAAGTTTCCTTCTCACCAGTCACCACGGAGTTTTGAAGGATAAATAGCATTTAGCCAACAACGAGGGAGAGTGAGTGACAGGCGGACAGGGGTGTGCATGGGTGGGTGGTTCTGTGAGGAGTGACAGAAGGAAATTGCAACAGGAGCCCAGAGTGGACACTGCTCTTAGTCTCCCTAAGAACCCAAGACTTTGTTCCACAGTCCTAAAATCTACTTTTATTTTTCCATAAGGTGACATTAGATGGGTTTTGGTGTCTCATTATTTTTTAAAGTCAAAAACAATCAAATTACCTCTTGGTGTGGAGAAACTTCAGAATGCTCCCATTCCTCCTAGGAAAATCAGGCATTAGTGAGATTCAAACCATGAGAACTTTTACATCGAGAAGATGTAGGGCTGGAGTGATGACTCCGCAGTTAGAGCACTTGCCTGGCATGTGTGAAGACCCAGGTTCAAACCCCAGCACCACATGCACAACTAAGTGTTGGAGAAACAAAGGCCAGATGGAAAGATAAATAAAATTGATTCTTTAAAACAAAAAGTTACATTGATAAGATAGATTCAGGAATTATGGAGCACTAAAACCAGTAGAATGCTGAGATTAAGCCTTACTAGAGGATGAAGCCACCCCTTGACATATATTAAAATAAGGAGCAAATATGTTAAACCATACACTAGTAAGCAGAATTCATCCTGCGGCTCTCTACCTTCCTTTGCTGAGAGCGCTGAATTAAAACAATGGACCCTTTCCATTGGCGGAAGAACGTGTTTCCTTTTCAATGACCTGGAACTCAACATCCAAAGTACATTGCTTTCATGCCCTGTCTTATGTACAAATTATGTATCTTTCACATAGAAGCCAAATGCTAAAGGTACAGATAAATACTATAAATTATATATGAGCCGCGAAAGAAAGTCTATTCTAAGTGCACTTTGACAGTCCCCTTTTGAAATGCAAACATGAAACTGTTAAAGATTAAGGATGGGCAAGGAGGCCAGTACTGAAGTGGAGTGCAGGAAGGAGAACACGACGAGTTGTCGTGTATAACCATGAGACATTTTGAGGATTGGTTATTATACCATCATTCCACCATTGTCCATTGCCCCACATACACACTTTTCAGATGAGGAGAAAAGTTCAAAAGTCTCAAGAACCAGCTAAGTGTCCTGTGTCAATTAGCCAAAGAAATCTAAAGGATGATCATACCAGGATGGGTTTAACCTGGGCTTTGGGCTTGTTTCTTAAAGCAACCATTATCAAAAAAGAAAAAATATTTCTTGACCTATATATGGAATGGAAAAAAATCAAAATATGGTTCTAAAATAAAAGTGATTCTAAAACCAATCTAGGGGGCTAGAGTGGTAGCTCAGTGGTTATGGTTCTTGCCTGGCATGCACAGAAACGAGTTCAAACCCCAGCACCATGTACAATGAAGTGTCAGAGCAAGGAAAGCCACATGAAAAACTACATAAAACTGATTCTTTCTCTCTCACCGTCCCTCTCTCAAAAAATAATTAAAAAATAAAACCAATCTAAGCTAAGTATCCCTTATCCAAAATGCTTGGGATCAGAGTGTTTCAGATTTCATTCTTTTTATACTGACCTATCTGCATATACATAATGAGGTATCTTAGGGATAGAACTCAAGTCTAAACACAAAATTTGTTTTATATATATACACAAATAGGCTGATGGCAATTTTATAATTTTTTTAAAAGAGGAAGAGAAAGGAGAATCAATTTTATTTAGTTTTTCATCTGGCCTTTGTTTCTCCAACACTTAGTTGTGTATGTGGTATTGGGGTTTGAACCTGGGTCCTCAAGCATGCCAGGTAAGCATGTTAACCTCTGAGCCACCACTCCAGTCTTGTTATAAAATACTTTTTAATAGTTTTCTATATTAAGCAAAGATTTATGGTGTGAAAATTTCCACTTGTGAAATCACATTGTAGAGCATTTCAGATTGGGGGTTTTCAGATCCTGGATACTCCAGCTGCCCCTTATCATAAGGATTTCATTCTTATAGCTTCACTCTCCCTACTTTGCTCAACCTCTGACTGTACCACAGGATTATGCTTTTTAATATTACCTGGATGATCTTTGATATTCACTGCAAATGTCCCCTGTCTACCCTTTAAATCCATTGATTCCTGTGTGACACTAAGTGTAAGGTGGGTCATATGTGAGTTGTGGGACGGAGGACAAATTAGACCTGAGCTATACACTGTCAGTACAGTATATAAAATAACTGTGTTCTCAACACATGTGTATGTGATGTATATAGATGTGTGTGTGTGTATAAAATTTTCATATGAATTTGCAAGCACATGTTTCCAGGGAGGAAGTTCATAATGTATTTCTCCCAGTAACCATTGTAGGGTCATTTGTTCCTAAACATGTTGAACATAAAGTCAACGCTAAATCGTTTAATAAAAACTTGAACAATTCTTCAGAGTGAATATGCTCTTGGTATTCTCTCCAAAGATTTAAATGTAATCATACATTTCAGAATTAGGAAGAGTCATATTCATGTATATTTGTTCTTATATGTTATCAGGAATGTATAATAACTAAATGAAAAAAATCAGAAGACAAATCAATCCTTTAGCTTTACAAATAAAGAAATGGTAGAGCCTTAAGAGGCAGAATATTTATGGGAACTTGCCAAAGTCACACAGCTGGTTGGAATCAGAGCAGTGACAACACCCAACTGATCTGACTTCCCAGCCCACTTCTGTGGATTGCATGTGCTGCCTTAGGTAGGGCATCCTAACAGAGTCCAGAGCACAGATTCCAGCATCAGACAAACGGAGGTTTCAGACCTGATTCTAAAAGTTAACTACTGGGAGAGCCTGGGCAACTTTCTTCATCTCCATAAGTCTTGGTGTTTTATCTCTGACGTGGTGAGAAGTCAATCCTACTTTAAGGAGTTGTAATGAAGATAAAATGTCTTGATGTTTAATTCAGCATCTGGAGCAGAGTAAGTGCATTTAAAAAGTGTTAGCATTTATTATTCAGACTTAGTTGGATGCTTTTTGACTCAAAGGAAGGAAGTGGAGCAGCTCCGGAGGTCCCCTACCAGAAAGTCTGAACAACTGCAGTAAACGTACAGTGAGGAGCTAATGGAGGAGGGACCCCACAATGCAGAAATAAGACCATTTCAGACTTAGAAGAGCCTTCACTAACTTCTCACCAGAGGAAGTCCAGAAAGCCCATACATGTATGAGAAAATGTTCTACATCATTAGCTATAAAGGAAATGCAAATCAAAACTTCAATGAGATACCACCTCACTCCTGTTAGAGTGGCAAAAATGAAAAATTCTAACAACAACAGATGCTGGAGGGGCTGTGGGAAAAGAGGAACACTGATACACTGCTGATGGGACTGCAAACTGGTTCAGCCACTCTGGAAAGCAGTGTGGAGAATCCTCAAAAAATTAAGGATGGAACCACCTTATGACCCAGCTGTCCCACTCCTGGGTATTTTCCCAAAAGAGTTAGAATCAGCGTATTATAGTGATGTGGCTTCCTCAATGTTTATAGCAGCTCAATTTACAATAGCTAGACTATGGAACCAACCCAGATGCCCCTCACTCGACCAGTGGATACAAAAACTTTGGTACTTATATACAACAGAATACTACTCAGCCATTAGAGAAGATATGGCTTTTGATATCAGATGGATGGATATGGAAAGAATTATGCTAAGTGAAGTATCCCAATCTCAGAGACTCAAGGGTCGAATGGTTTCTCTCATCTGTGGAAGCTAGAATACATGGGGAAGCAGTATGTTAGAC
>PVKS010017856.1:0-30726 GCA_004027875.1 Aplodontia rufa
TTATAGAACTTATAAGAACACACTTAATAAACCCAAGTGTCACCTTATAGAAACTAAATCAAGATAACTCGAATTTATTTAGCAGTTAATGTTTTAACATTTTGACTTTGCAAATTTATCAGATGTCTCCTCTAACAAACACATTTATGGAGATTAATTTCATTTATGTTAAATCTAATTTACTCTTTTTTATTGTTAACTTAGGTTATCCATGAAACCTCAGGATATTAGACAAATATAAACCATCTTTTTTCATTGAAGAAAAATCCTAGAAGTATTGAATGAAACACTGTAAACATTTATAGAACATTTTATTGGTTGACCACCTAGAAAACAAATATTTGAGCTAGTACTTTAAATGATTTAGATTTAACTTCTTTTTAAATGCTTAAGTCACATGAATTAAAAGTCATTTGGATCTATTTTTTTAAATCTAATTTATGAGCACTCATCTATAAGCCAGTTGGTACTATATTGAACACACATATAACATACATGTACACAAACACACAGGACAGGTGTGTACACAAAAAAGCAACAGGAAACAGATTTTAAAAAACTATAGATAAATAAAATAAGACTGAAAAATATCTTTAGGTGTATAAAATAAGTGAATTCACCAGTAAAATTGAGCTCAAGATCCAAAAAACGAAATGGCCATATTTATTTTCGTAAAAGAGCATGTATAACATCTTTAGCGTCAGAATTAGAGTTAGTCCAGGCATTGAAGGAATGAGAGCAAGCGAAATCCTCAAGAAGTTGTTTTTAAAGAATAAAGAAAACCTATATGGGATCTTTTCAATATTTTCTGTGTGTCCAAATGAAGAGGAAACTCCTTAGGAATTAACTTGGAGCAGCTGGCCTTTCCCTTAGGCCTCACAGATGCTTGAATTTAAAAGTAGCATTTTAAGCCTTTTTTTTTTTTTTCTGGTCTCAAACTGGTTTAGGTATTAGCGCATGTAATTTGTATTGTAAAAGATGGCTAACTAGCTGGTGTCTCCTTTTCTTTTACAAAGGAGCTAAGCTGCAAAATGATAGAATGAGGTTTTTCTTGGGCATTTTTGGGTTATGTAGGCTAGTGATGAACCTGGCATAACATGAGAATGAAGCTCCTGTCTGAATTAGTGGACTTTTTTTTTTCAGGGGGCTTTTGACGGTCAGCAATTTTGTCTCTCCTTTCTCTAAATCCTGTTGGAATTATTGTTGCCTTACCAGCGAAGATGTGAAGTTTTTGTTTGTTACATGCCAAAAACCTAGGGAATCCAGACTTAGTGGCATTACTGGTATTCCCTCTGCCATTATAATATTTAATGCCCCACAGTAGAAAAGCAGCCTAGAGTGGCCTTTGATTGAGGCCTTATTTATCATGGAAGATCTAAGGGAGGATATTTGTCAAGTAGTTGTACCTTTAAAATTTGTCTTATATGATTTTAAACCTCTTTACAAAGGACAGAGACCAAACACTTTATTAAATTCCGTCTCCCTAAATTTCTCCAGGGTTTTTGTAAACCATTACCTCATTAGATAAGAGAAGTGTTTAAAGATTACTGTACTGCATTAGTCTAGAAGCCCATCTTAACATAAACGAAAAGTTTCTTATTAAGCTAGACTATGATATAGGCTATTATAATTCCTATACCTAAAAATTATTTTCTTATTGTAACCTTATAAGATATTTCATAGTTATCCTAGGTCCTATAATTGTTAATCCTATAAAATATCTGTGTATCCTAATTTATGAGCTAAAAGGTTAAAGCCTAACCTCTACAGAGACAAAAAGGGTAAACATTTCTTAATTACTGCTAAGGAGTTAAAATTCAACAACAGATTTTTTTCTCTGTACCTCACTAAGTGATTTTGTGTGGTCCTGAATGGCTCCTCTTGGCAAAGTACTTGGAGAATGCAAAGCACCCCTCACTAATTTCCATAAGGACATAGTGGATAGGAGAAAGAACAATAAAAGACCTAGCAGTTTCTAATTTAATGCCTGTGCCTTGTGCTTACAATATTTTGCGTAGGTCCATTACCTTTTGAGCTTTAGAGCCTTCAGATCCCGTATATCTTGAAATAATCCTATTTCCTCAAATAATCCTAATTCTTAAAAGAATGTTAATTTCCCCTCTCTACTTACCTCTGGCCAGAGCATTTTTCAGGGGGTCCCTCAGCATGTCCGTCATATTCAGGTCCCTGTTCGGGGCTCTACTTGAAAGTTATTGTGAGCGAGTAAATGTATACAATCATCAAAGGCTCGTTGTAGAGTCTCCAGGCAAGGGGAACCCAAGATGATGTCATCCATATAAATGTAAAGAAGAAGATCACTCTGGACCTCCAAGGGTGACAGCAAATTGGATATGTAACTTTGACAAATAGGGGGGCTGTTAGCCATTCCCTGGGGAAGTATGATCCAATCAAATCTTTGATCAGGTCTTTTAAAATTAAGTGAAGGGAGGGAAAGGGCAGACTTTTCCATATCTTTTGGGTGGAGGGGAATGAAAAAGAAATAATAGGGATTTGAACTTACAACCTGTAATGCATGCCAGGCAAGCGCTGTAAGCACTGCAACCTCTGAGCCATCGCTCCAGCCTCCAGGCTCCCAGGGATACCATGAGGTCGGGCATTTGCCCCCAGAATGGGGGGGGTGGAACCGAGACAGGTCTAAACAGATTAGAGGTGGATGTGGTACGTGGTGAGGGTGGGAGAGAAGGGGACCCACCTTTAGCAGGCCATGGGGCCGAGTCAAAAGGAGAAAATGCCCCGAGGTGGGGGAGATCCCCAGATTGGACTTGAGCTTCCCTAAGGAGCTGCTCAATTTGGTCCCATGTGTCCCAATCAAATAAGTTATTTTCAGTAGCCAGGGGGCCACCCTAATAAATGTGGCCCATGTGGCTTTTGCCTGACCATTGGTAAGCTCCAACCCTCTGCTCTTAAGGAGAATTCTTAGAGGGGGAGACAAGGAGTACCACGAAAGAATCAGAGAAACAAGGGCCCCTATAGCAAAGAGAAGCCCAAACATCAGAGTTCAAAAGTGTTGAGGTGATTTAGAAAATTCACCTTCAGTAGACATAAGGAGACATTAAAAGGAAAGAAGGTGGGGCTCTAAGACCAGGGCAGTAGGAGTACTCACCCGAATCAGAATTTACTCAATGTGTTCTTGGCGGGCAATGTCCTGTCGGCAGGGGCATGAGAAACTCCTCACCCAGGGCACCAATTGTCGCTGTCCAGGTGTCCCTGGGCGCGGGCAGGGCAATCCGAACCAGCTGGATTGCCCCCCCCCCACCCCACCCCCCCGGAGCCGATCAGGAGGATGAGTGCCAAGGCCGAACCCCGGATCCCCCTCGCTGGAGATCCCTCCCCTCTTGGCCAGGGAAACGAGTCAACCACACACAGCGGATGGCAGCCCAGAATCCATTCATTTTTAAGGCACACGGATTTTTATAGGGAGGGGAGACAGCTAAGGAACCAATGGTGAAGCAGCAGACTGGCTTATCCCAGCCAATGAGGGACTGCTATGTTGGTGTTCTCAGTTATCACCAACCGGAAGGTAGAGAAAGAAAGAGGAAGCAGTCCTCAGGCGTGCACTTTTTTTTTTGCTTAGAGCGCGCAAAGCATGAAAGAGGAGGAGAGGAAAAAGTGTCATGGCGTCCGGCACAGCGTTTGTCTTTTACACAGTGCCCAACATTAAAGCAGCACCAATAGAATAAGACACAATGTATATGATAGTTATGAACATATTTTGTCAAACTAATGAGTGTAATGAAGTGAGTTGATTGACGGAGATGTTGGAATAAAAAAAGCTTCAAATTCTGTCCTGACAGAGACTCTTCTCTTTTATAGGTCTAATGCTGAGTCTACTCAAATCAAGTTAATCTTGTGTATGGCTAACTTAAAATTCCAACTGAACTCCAGTGTGTCTACTACAAAAGTGAGAGCATTGATCGTGAAGGTGCAGGATCCTGAAAATGGAATGGAGATATATGGAAACAACCCAATGAAACTGGAAACATTGATCTACTGTATTCATCTGAGTTTCATCTGCTGATAAAATTTGCCATTCTCCTCCCAGTAGAATCAGCCTTTCTGCATATTGCAAGAGGGATTAAACCTATCTTAACCTAGAAAAGTTTAATGGAATCCTAAACTGCCTAGGAAAAATTTATGGTGTCTACCCTAAAGTAGTAGCACTGCAAGATAAGCATAATTCTTTTCATGACTCACTCCCATTCCTCTTTGTTTCTAGATTTCTAACTAAACTCAATTTCCAGAAAGTCCCTAAACTAAATGTGACATAGAAAGAGTTGTACTAGTCTACAAAACACTAGTTGATCTTTCTAATGTATGTAGAAAGAAATCTTGGGATTAGGCTTAGGAATAATTAGTAACCATGTGGCTGTATGGAATGAAATGGAAGCTGAATTAGCCTGAAATAGCTAATATATGTAGGTTGCAAAGCGACAATATGTGAAGTAGAAATCCCTGACTGCTTTTGGTTTATTTTAGTGAAAGGGATTCAAAGTCAGGAGAATTACAGCTGGCTTGTTGATGTAAATGTGCTTAGACACTTCTTGGTCAAAAAAAAAAAGTGTTGGCAAAACACTTGTGGCAAAACTCACCTTTTACCACAGCAATGAAAGAAAATAATTTTGAGTGGAGTCCAAGCATTTTTGGGGGGAGGGGAGATAGAGAGAGACAAAGACAGAGAGAAGCAGAAAGAGAGAGTCAATTCTTATTTATTTTTTCATTTGGATTTTTTTTTCTGATATTCAGTTGTATGTGTGGTGCTGGGGTTTGAACACAGGTCCTTATGTATGCCAAGCAGACACTCTACCCGAGCCACCATTCCTGAGTCCAAGAATCTTTTAAGAGCTCTGTGTTCATGCTTTTTTGTAGGTCAGATCTCAAAGTGAAAAGTGAAACCTATTCATTCGGAAATGTTAAAATAATGGGAATGATGGGATCCCAATTTGTCAGGGGTCAGCAGTCAAAAGTAAGATGGTCTGATTACTGTAATGACTAGCAGGTTCAAACAGCAAAAACAATAGTAAGATTTGTGAATTCCCATAGCTCTAAATTGATATTGAGAGTGTTTCTGTAGTTTAATAGATGAGGGAAGGCCAACGGAGTAGAAGATGAGAATCAAAGGGTGGTGGGGAGGGGAAGGAGTGAGGAGGTACCAAGTGCTCAACTAGAACAAGTTATAGTCCATGCATATCTGATTATGTCAAAATGAACATTACCACGATATTTAGTTATAGTATACTAATAAAACTATTAAAAGGACAATGAAAGTGATAAAAAGATCAACTCAAAAGTGAACAGGCAATAATAACAATTTCAAAGCATTTGTGGAAAGAAAAAATATACAGTAATATTATTTCAATGTACTTTTTAAATAGTCTGAGAAACTGTCATGTCACCTATGACTATGCTAAAATGATTTTAGCTTTATTTTCTGAAAATTCTGACAATTTTATCCCTTTAAATATTAAAATATGATGGTGTTGGTTGTCTATAGTGACTCAATCAAATATTTACTCATATGAAGAGCCAAATTTATATATTACTTGTAAAAATGTACAAAGAATAACATACTTCATTCAATAGTATATTATGTTTTTCCTCAGTTAGGACTACTCTAATAGTTCTAATATAAGAACTTATATTTTAACACCAGATTAAAAATGAAATGATTTTAAACACTAGCCTATTAGGAGTCTACAATGAAACAGAAATAATAGGACAAGTATACACATGATATTTATTAGAGATATGGGCTGTTTCTGTGCAAAAGCTAAGGAGACACATGCTGTGCTCAACAAATCACAGAACTAGGAAGGTGGGTGGTGTACTTCACTTTGAGTTAAAAGACAAGAAATAGGAGTCATGGTGTGAGTAGTGTAAGTTTTAGAGATTGAAGACATGAGAGGCAGTCACTCTGAAGTCTCAGAGTGAGAGAAGATGGTTGTTCCAGTTAAAGGAGGGAGGGGTGCAGAGAGAGAGAGAGAGGGCAATTTTCCAATTGAACATGGTTTATATGGTTTTGTTATATTAGGCAAGCCCTCAGTGAATTAGATCATGGCAACACACATAGATGAGGGACATTCTTTACTAAGATTACTGATAGAAATATTGTCAAAAAGCTCATCAGAGATACACATAAAACATGTTTTATTTGCTATCTTGTTATCCCTTAATGCAGTCAAATTGACACAGAAAAATAATTGCCACAAAAAGTCACATTAAAGTTAATGGTGGCAAATTTGCCACACCAATGTGCACATGCCCTCACAGGACACCTGCATTCCCTTCTCATGAGCTTCTGAATGCAATAGCTTTACATGCATTAGGATTGATATGGAAGAAAAATGTTGCATGGAAAATGTTTAAGTACATCATTATCTTTAGTAAGTGATTAACAAGTAGACCTCAAGGTAGTATAGATACGTTCATCCAAATATCATGATGTGGGACATTATCATTCCTTTTTCTAAGATGATAGATTTTTTCAGAGGAGAAGGTATCATTTAAGGAAACAGAATTCAGTGTGAGTTTTAAAATGTGACTCACTATGTGAATAAAAAAAAATAAAGACGTTGTACATCACAAAGAGTTGATTTGTGAAAATTTATAAAGATTATTTTGCCTCAAAAAAAATCTTTGAGAATGCACTTTTGACCTCCTTGTTCCTCATGCTATAGACCACAGGGTTCAGCATGGGGATGACCATAGTATAGAACACAGACACAACTTTGTCAGTGTCCATGGAGTGACTAGAGCTGGGCTGTAGGTACATGAAAATAACAGCCCCATAAAAAATGGAGACAGCAGTGAAGTGGGAGGCACAGGTGGATATAGCCTTCTGATACCCTGCACCTGAGTGCATTTTCAGTATGGTAATAAAAATGAATATGTAGGATATTAAGATAAGTAGAACAGTAAAAAAGATATTGAAACTGGCTACATAAATAAGAACCAGCTCATAAACATGTCTATCAGAGCAAGACAAAGACATGACTGCTGGAATATCACAGAAAAAGTGATTGACCATATTGGACATACAGAACGTGAGACTGAAAGTGTCCCCAGTATGGATGGATGCATTTAGGAAACCAATTACATAGCAGCCCACGGCTATACATGCACACACACTCTTTGTCATCATGGTGGTGTAATGGAGGGGCTTACACACTGCTGCATATCGGTCATAGGCCATTGAGGCGAGGAGAAAGTTTTCTACAGAAGCAAAGGCTACAAAAAAGAACATTTGAGCAGCACAAGCATTGTAGGAGATGACCTTGTCTCCTAGAAGGAGCCCAGCCATGACCTTGGGGGTGACAGCTGAGGAGTAACAGAAGTCCACTAGAGATAGGTTACCAAGGAAAAAATACATGGGAGTATGGAGACAAGAGTCCAAGAGAATTAACAGGACCATCCCCAGGTTGCCAATCATAGTGATGGTGTAGACGAGGAGGAATGTCACAAAGAGGGGAAGCTGCAGAGCTGGGTCATTGGTCAGTCCCAGCAGGATGAACTGTGTCACTTTTGTCCTGTTCTCCATCACTGTCATCTGAGAATCACAAGATGATCTATAACTATGAGAAGAAAGGAAGAGAATGATAGTGAAATTGAATTAAAATTAGATTATATATTTGGGATTACTGATCTGGGAAGATGAAACCAGGGGTCCTCAGAGAAAATATTAACTAAAACTCATTTGAGTTTAAAAATGACCACCACATAAGGGAGAGATCAGACAGAGGGAAGGAGGTCAGGTATGGTCCTTTGTCATGGGTAGCCCACTCACATGTTCATATATATTAAATGTTCTGAAGAGACAGTAAAGGAATAGCTTAAAATGAAGACAGGTATTATTTACACAAGTGATGGCTCAGAGAAAACAAGTGTTGTTACAGTTACTTCTAAAACCTAGCTGTAGGAAATAGGATTATACTCCATAGAGTCCTTACAAAACCTAACTCCAGAGTCATGGCCCAAGCACTTCCAGTGAAAATTTAATAATTCCTATGCTGTCTCTGCTTTTCCTGAGTTTTGTACCTTTTATTATGGCCAGGAATAGCAAGGAATTTTTGTGTCAAGGAGTCTAAGGAAAAATGATTTTGAAGATAATGAAAAGCTATTTCCTCCAAACAGCAGGTAGAAAATATTAAAGAGAAGTACCTGAATTACATGGTAGACTTTGGAAATGTAAAGGACAAAGCTGTGTAGGTTCTCAATGTTATTTATTTCTACAAAAGAAAAATAAAATACGGTTAATCTTTAAAAAAATGGAAAGTATATACACAGGGTGTATTCATTTTCTCAATAACTTGCACTTCAAGATTCTTTGCAAAAAGCATGGGCTAGAGAACCAAATTTCTGCTTTAAATATGTAATGCCTATAAGCTGAGGAAGCTTGACAGATCATCCACTAATATTATATGTTTTCAAAATTATCTATTTAAGATTTATAATTTTAAATAATTTTTAAAATTGTATATTTCTTAACTGAGATACTGGCATTTTAATATTGAAGAAAATGACATGTGGATGAATGTTTGTCACTTCTCAACTCATTAAATAGGCACTTCCATGTTGTTTACCTGCCAAAAATCCTACATATAGGCACTGAAAATGTTTATCATTTTTCTTCTGCACAATGTTGTGAGCTTTTGTTACATTCAAATTATGAAATATAAGAGGTAGAACAATTAATACATATTTATAAGCCAAGGTTACCTATCTACATATAAACTGAATTTTAATGAAGTTTAACTAAAATTACAATTACTCTTTGCCTGGGTTTAATCTCAGTGGGATATCCACATTGAACTAAGTGAGTGAGTGATTAGGAATGAACTTCATTTTGTTCACAATATATTTGTCTATTATTTGAGGCAAAATAAACCAGCAAACAAAAATACAGAGCAGTGAAATGATCCTTCTTTCAACCACTGAAGGGTCCTAAATGAACTTAAAAGATCCAAATTATATAGAGACCTTTTCCCACCAGTCTCATGGTTATTATCACCAGCATTTTTATATATGTTGACTATGGTGTGCATAAAAGCATTATTCATGTTTAGATTGAGGAAACGTTTAACTTTTTCCTCTCTCTTTCTCTCTCTCCTTTTTTTTTTTTTTTTTTTGGTACTGAGGACTGAGGATTTAATCCAGGGGTGACTCACAACCCCAGACCCCCCCCCCTTTTTATTTTGGAAAAGGCCTCACTAAATTGCTGAGGATAGACTTGAACTTGTTGTAATCCTCCTATTTCAACCTTACCTATCGCTGGGCACAGTTTGATGAGCACTAGCTGTCATATTATTAGAGTAGTACACTGTTCTTTATTTTCCATTGATCAGGGTGGATGCAGACATGCAGAGTTATGTTGCAAGTGAGTTTGAAGTCTCCAAGCTTCTCTTCTAGCCTTTCCCTGAAACCTGTGTTTCTTGTCTGTCTTTACTTCAAGTGTGTAATTGCTGCTCCAAAAAATTCATGTGAACTATTTTTTAAAATTTCATCCTTGAAACTAACAATTTAGATTTGCTAAGTGTCCATTCTACTATAAAATCATTCTTTCTGTTGTTACTGTCACCCAGTGGCCAAATCACAGACAAAGACTGAAAATTCTGATTAAGTGCTATCTTTTACTTACAGATCTATCTTGGTGGCAATTCCCACATTATTAAAAGTATTATTTGAAACTTCTTCTGTTGGTAAAAGAATTTGAATATTCTTTATTTACACTTAATTCTTTGGAAGCATGTCCATACACTACTACTATTTCCTACCTATTTTTCCTAAGACTTTGGCAAGTTCAATTTATGAAGACAATAGATTGGTCTACCTTAACACACATGACCACAGTTAGCAGGTACCTATGGCCCATATCAAATGATAAATGCTTCCTATTATTAATGTATGTGTGTATATGTCTCTATGTGTGTATGTCTATGGTAGGTAGTAAGATAATCACTATTCCAATAAGTAAATTTGTGGTTTGAGCACTTTATATGCCCTAAAATTTTATAGCTACTGTGAAAAATGCCCAAAGTACAAGATTTATTTTTTACTGTGAATTATAATTATACGTGATAATGAGATTCATTATGTCAGTTGATCAATCTTAGTCACCAGTACTTCCCTTTCCTGAAAATGCAAGATTTAAAGCTCCTTCATTCTAATGAAACTATTTGCTGTTAGTTGTGTCAACAATTGTAGATATACTAGTTAAAAAAAACCCTAAGATTATGTGAAAAAGTTTAATGTGGAGGTTAGAATATGTTAATTAATTGAGAAATAGTTTCTTGTTTAAAGTAGGATCATTCCTGTCTGCCTGGTTTTGTTTTTTGAAAAATGAGAGGTAAATATGTAGTGAACAAGACAAATTCACCAGCGCATCATTCAGAACATTATGTGTCTTATTTTATGTGAGAATTTTTGTAGAAATATGCATCATGTATCATTAGCATCACAAAATCACCTTGACGGATTGACACTTGACATTTATGCTCCAGATCCACCTTAATTTCTCAGAGGAATTTAAATTTTTCTTTGATTTGCAAATAGCTCTTAGTAAGTGTAGCTGCCCCACTGTTATGGGATGAATTATACTTCTCATTCATGTTTTTAGAATACAGAAGCTTACCATTTTGCTGGAGAAGAAAAATCAATCCAGAAAAGTCAGTCTGAAGTCATAAACCAGTAACAGTGTGTAGCATAAGTTCTAATAGAGCCATATTCTCTAAGATAGAGGAAAGTGAAGGAAAGAACATCAACATGGATCAAGTTCCAAATCTCCCATGCCTCCTTTCTGCTTCATGGCAGACTTACTTGCTTCTTCCTTATTTGTAAAATAAACATGACATAATCACCACTTTCATAAAATTCAGACATCATTTCCGCAAATAATATATAAAGGAATTCTGTACAATACCTAGAGAAGAGGTTATATTTAAAAGTCCCCTCATGTGATTTTCATTCTTTGCTATTTTTCCTGACCAGGTTGAAGGCTCACAGCAAATCCCCAGTCTAGGAAAGGTCTGTAAGAACTAACGATGATTGTCATTTAGGTGGATAAACAATGACCAATGGAACATGGCAGAGAGTGCATTTGTTCTAAAACAATGTGATTCTGACATCATGTGGGGATTACAGAGGGTAATACGTTGATATCGGGAGAGAATTATGGAGACTTGCAGATCTCTGGAGGTAATCACCCTGAGACCATCTATAGTGCCTTATACTACTTTGCTAAGGAAAAAGCAATTAAACTGCCTGGAGGGATCAAGCTAGTTATTACATTTTTAAAAGTGAAATTTTTACCTGATAATGAAAAACAAAAGCTGTCCAAATAAGTGAAATATTTCCCCAACATTTTTTATTGGTGCATTTGTAATTGTACTTATTTTTTTTAAGAGAGAAAAATGGTGAGAGAGAGAGAGGCAGAGAGAATCAACTTTTATTGAGTTTTTCACATGGCCTCTGCTGCTCTGACACTTAACTGTGTATGCGGGTGCTGGAATTGAACCCATGTAGTTGCTCATGCCGGGCAAGAGCCATAACCTGGGAACCACCGCTCCAGCCCCTGTAATTGTACATGTTGATGGTATTTTTATTACGTATTTGACATCACACAATTTAACAATTTAATTTGAACAATACCACTCCCCAGCACTGCCCCTCTCCCTCTATGCATTCCACTGCTTTGTCCCTTTCCTCTAATTGTCTCCCTTTGACTCTTAGGAGATCTACCCCAAACTTTTTCTTTTTCCTTTCTAGCTTCTGCATATAGAATGAAGCATATGACTCTTAACCTTCTGAGTTGACTCATTCATGAAACACGATGGTCTCTCAATCCATTTTCCTGCAAACACTATAATTTTATTTTTCTTTATGGCTAAATAAAACTCCATTGTGTAAATATACCACATTTTCTTTAGCCATTCATCCACTAATGGACCCTAGACTGGTTCTTTAGTTTGGCTATTGTGAATTATGCTGCTTTAAATATTGGTATGCTTATATCACTGTAGTAAGATTACTTCAGTTCTTCAGGATAAATGCTGAGGAGTGGTATCGCTGTATTATATGGCTATTACATGCCTATTATTTTGAGGAGTGTCCATACTGATTTCCATATTAGCTGTACTAATTTACAGTCCCACCATCAGTGTAAAGTGTTCCATTTTCTCCATATCCTCTATAGTATTTGTTGTAATTTGTATTCTTGAAGACTGTCATTCAGAATGGTGTGAGTTGAAACTCATTGTGTTTTTGATTTGCATTTTCTTAATTGCTAATGATGTTGAACATTTTTTTCATGTATCTGATGGTCACTGCATTTCTTCTTTTGAGAAGTGTCTGTTTAGTTCAATTCTGTACTTATTAATTGATTTCTATAAGATTTTTGTATACATAAATATATTGCATACTGTGTTAATCTGAAACAGCATGTATATCTCCTAAAATATTGTCATTTTTATTGGTATATATTGCACATACTGAATAACTAGTACTGTGGTATATTCATATGTGCACATAGCATACATTGATCTATGCATTGGGTTTTTAATAATATTTTATTGATGAATCATAATTATATATGGTAGAGGGCTTCATTTTGGTATAGATTCATGTACACAAAGTATAATTTGTTACATTTCATTCTCCCATACCTTCCCTTTCACTCTGTTCCTCCCATCCCCTAATCCCCACTTTCTACTCTCCTGATCTCCCTTCTATTTTCATGAGATTCCTTTATTCCCCATTTTCCAGTCTAACTTCAAATTCTGAAAGAAAAAATGATCCTTGACTTTCTGAGTCTGCCTTATTTCACTTAGCATGATGCTTTCTAAATTCATCCATTTATCTGCAAATACACAATTTCAATTCTTTCTTTTAGCTGATTAAAACTCAATTTTGTATATATACAACATTTGAAATACGTTCATCAGTTTACAAATACCCAGACGGATTCCATAATTGCCTAATGTGATTTGCCCTGCTATAAACATGCATGTATATTATGATTCAAATATAAAGTGTCCCCCAAAATCTCATGTGTTACAAATTGCAAGAATTTTCAGAGGCAGAATGATTAGATTACGATAGCTGTAATATGCCAGTGGATCAATCCACTGATATTGATTAACAGGGTGGTAATTGTAGGCAGTTCGGATGTGTCTGGAGAAGGTAAGCTGTTAGAGGCAAACTTTTGGGTTTACATTTTTACACAGTTAGTGGAGTTCTCTCTGCCTCCTGTTGCCGTGTCCTGAGATGCTTTCCTCCACCACAACCTTCTTGTATGATGTCCTGCCTCACTTTGGGTCCAGAGCCTTGGAGTCAGCCATCTATGCACAGATACCTCTGTAACCATAAGCCCTAAATAAACTTTCTTTCTTTAAAATTGTTCTCATTTGGTTTTTTTGGCCACAGTGGTAAAAACTCTGACTAAAACAACATATCCTTATGCTATGCAGGCTTCAAGAAAAGGTATAACTGGGTCATGTGGCAATTTCATTCTTGGTGTTTTAAACCTATTTCCATGATGTTGTTTTAAATTACTATTCCACCAACAGCATATTTATTGCATCTTCACCAGCATGTTTGGATTCATTCACTTTCATAATCAAATAAGATAATCAAAGATAGAGCAATAGACAAGGAGATGTAGATAGGTAGATGTAGATACACACACATAACACACACACATTCATAATTCTGATTGTCTTGAGAACCCAGCCCAATACACACACACACATACACCTACACACACCCATTCTTTTAGTTTCAATTATCTTGAGAACCCTGACCAAGCCAGGAATTTTTTGCTAAGTCTTGTAGAGGAAAGAGTTTGATTTTAAATATTTTTTTAATGAAGAGAGAAGGACAGTGAGAAAGAGAGAGAAAGAAAAAAACATTTTGTTTGTATTTTTCTATCTGGCCTTTGTTTCTTCAACATTTAGCTGTGTTCATGGTGTTGGGGTTTGAACCTGAGTCACTGAACATGCCAGGCAAATGCTTTAACGGTGGAACCACCGCTCCTTCCTGAAGGAATGAATTTTAAAGATAAAACATCTGATTTGATTCTGGAGTTGCTCAAATCAGCTTTCCAACTTGATGAAATTTAGAATCATTAGAAGCTCTATTTTCATAATAAAGAGAGCAGGGAAGTTCATGTTACAATCTGGAATCACAGACACAAAATCTCACTACTGGACCTCCTTGATGCAACACTAAAATCAGGGATCTGAGTAACATGTGCTCTTGATCACATACAAGGTCTTTTCCCATTATTTTGATTAGTAATTTTATATAATGATTAGATTGGACTATCTTATTTTATTGTTATTTTTTGTTGACCTTTCACCACATGAGGACATAGCATTCTCCTGTTTCTTTATGAATTCGCACATTCTTCTGTTCCTTCCCCACAATGTGAACTACAGCAAGAAAGTATGCTAAGGGGAACAGGCTTTCTCCAGACAACGAATCTCCACACCTTGAAACAGAAATTCCACTACTTTCAACACATAGATAAATAAATTATGGGTCTTTATATATTATTGTATCTAAAGAATTTTGCTATAACAACATCAGTAGACTAGGAAACAATGGATATAATACTTTTGAAAATATTTCTCAAGCTAATGAATATAAAGACGTTGATGGATTGATGGAGAAAGTGGACGAAGCCTTTAAAAAAAAAAAGCCTTTAAATCTTTCCCAAAAGACTTTTTCTTCTGTAAGTTTCATGCTGACAATACTGAAACCAACTTAAAATGCCAGCTGAACTCCAGTGTGTCTACTACAAAAGTGAGGACATTGATAGTGAAGTCACAGTGTCATGAAACATGGAATGGAGGTGTATAGAAACAACCCATGAGGTTCGAAGCATTGAACTCTTGTATTTGGCTGAGTCTCGCTTGCTTATAAATTTGATAGTCTGTTGCCCAGTCAATCAGCCTCACCACTTATGACAAGAGAGTTAATCCTATACTAACCTGTCCAGGTTTAATGGAACACTTAACTTCCCAGGAAAAGTTTATGGGGCACAACCTAACACTTTTTTTAGAGATGTTTTGGGAAGGGGAAGGGAGGGATAAGGGTGGGTAATTGGGGGGGGCACTCTTGGGGGTAAATCCAATTTTCAGTATATATATACATTATATATTACTTTGTTAAAATTTGTATGATTGTTCAACAAATAAAAAAAGCTTAAAAAAAGTTTATGGGGTTATTGTAAAGTAGTAGCACTGCAGGGTAAGCATGATTTTCTTCAGGACCCACTCCTATTCCTCTTTGTTTCTGATAACTAACTAAATTCAAGTCCCAGAAAGTCCATAAACCATTTGTGATATAGGAAGATTTGAACTAATCTCCAAAAACACAACTTTGTCTTCCTAAGGTATACAAAAAGAAACACTTTGGACTTAGGCTCAAGGATAGATATTAAATGTGTTACTATAAGGAAGGAAGTGGATGCTGAGTTAATTTGAAATATATGTATGTATATGTATATATATATATATATATATATATATATATGAAATTCTGCAATGTGTTGTATTTCAGGAACTCAATAGGGCTCTGAATTTGTTCTTTAGTTGGACTAAATGTGGAACAAAAGGTGGCCTACAATATGTGAGGTTGAAATCCCTGATTCCTTGTTTTATTTTAGAAGAAGAGATTAGAACCCTTAGGAGAATTGGAATGGTAAAGTAGATTTGTTATTCTGAATCTCGTTAGCCACTTGTGGGATGATGAAGAAAACTCACCTTTTACCACAGTATGGAGAAAAAATAATTTTGTGAGTTGAGTCCAAGCATTTTTGGAGAGTTCTGTGATCATAATCCTCTGTAGGCCAGATCTTAGAGTGAGAATGAGACTTTTTACATGAGAAATGTTAAAATAATATGAATGTTGGGATCTCAATGTGCCAACAGTCAAAAGCAAGGTGGTGTGATTACTATAAAGATTAGCAGGTTCAAGGCAGCAGTGAGACTGGTATGACTTGTGCAATCCAATGTCATTACCTTGATGTGAGAGTGTTCTGTAGTTGAACAGAGAATAAGCCAACTAAATTCACTGGAAGAAAATGATAATTCAATTAGAAGTCAAAATTAATAAGATTGAAACTAAAAATGCACAGATCAGTGCAACAGAGAGTTGGTTCTGGGGCTGGAGTGGTGGCTCAGCAGTTATGGTGCTTGCCTGGCATGAGCAAGTATGCAGGTCTGAACCCCAACACCACATATACAATGGAGTGTCAGAACAACTAAACCCACATAAAAAACTAAACAAAATTGATTCTGTCTCTCACTTTCCCAGTCTCTTTATTTAAAAAAAAAAAACAAGAGTTGGTTCTTTATAACAAAAAATGAGTTCAACAAACCCTTAGCAAACTAACCAAATGAAAAAGACCATGCAAATTAACAAAATTAAAGATGAAAAAGATACAAAACACAATTATATATGTCATGTTTACAAAGGCCTATATCCATACGAAGATAAAAATAGTATGATAGTGAAGGAGATCAAAAAATTTTTATTTCATGACCCAAATAACCAAAGAGGTTATTATTCCATAAAATAGACTGTGATCCACATGGTTTTAGAACACAAAAATGTGAACATAATGGACACTGATTGAAGAAAACATAACTAAAAATATAATTGGATAAAAGGCAATGCTCAAATTATATGAAACAAGTGCTGATAAAAATGAAACCCAAAATACGTTGAGACGAAAATTTAAACACTTCACTTTCAATAATTAACAGAATGGCTAGAGAGAAGATCAGTAAGACAAAGGATGAGAGAGCATCATAATCCAATTTTTTTTAAGAGAGAGGGATGGTGAGACAGAGAGAGAGAGAAAGAGAGGAATAACTTTATTTAGTTTTTCACATGGCCTTTGTTGCTCCAACACTTAGTTGTGTACATGGTGCTGAGGTTTGAACCCTGATCCTTATGCTTGTCAGGCAAGCACCGAAACCACTGAGCTACCACTCCAGCCCCAATCTAACATGTTTTATCAGACATATTCTAACACTCTGCCATTAAACCAGCATATTGAATATATCTTTTGTTAACCACTCACAAATGTTGTCATACTAATCTGTAAATGGATATTTAGAATCTTTTAAGTTGTCTAATTTGTGTGCATGAAATAACTGAAAAAAAACTAGATATGAGAACATTAATGAATTTCATTTGCTTTTTAAAAATCTTTTCTCTCAGTAGTTTGTTTTACTTGTGGATTTTTAAGTGATGCTGAGAATGAAACCTAGTCTTCGCACGTTAGGCAAATGTTCTATCACTGAGTTACAACTCCAGCCCATTATTTATTACTTGATTTATGAAACAGCATTTGCTGTATGTGTTAATTGTCATTTAATAAGTCATCTCTCTAAGTACAAAATTCCTCATTGTGTACAGGATGGGATATCCAGGAAATCATTATGCTAACCAGTGAGGAATACAAAAACTGAAGAAGAAAATTATGAGAAAAAGTCTCAGGAAAGCAGAAAATAAACTATATCTCTAGAATTGCACGCATGTTCATCTGTAAGTTTTATTTCATGCAAAACTCACTATAATCATCAATGATTCAAAAGTCAACATACTGGTACAACTGAACTAACGTTTAATCATTTTACTCATTCATTGAACAAATAGTTGTTGAGAATCTACAATGAGAATCTACAGTCTACATTTATTTAGGTACCAAGAATCACATGTGAACAAAGGAGATAAGATCACTGCTTTCATGGAACTTACATTCCAATTGGATAAGATAAATCAGAAACCAGTAAGCAAAAGCATGTTAGGTAAATGTCAAGAAGGTCCAAGGTAAGTGGAGAGAGACCAGTTTGTAAAGGTGGCCAGTGAAGGACTGCATGATAGGGTCACATTGCAGCAATGACCTGAATGGAGTGACAGCATTCCTGACAGGGATACTGAGCCTGGATTTGAGGAGAAAAGGAAAAGAAGAAAGCAAGGAAATCCTCAGGATGAATTAAGGTGAGATATTATGGACATGACAAAAGAGAGTATGATAAAAAAATTAAAAAAAAGAATTAATAGTACTAAAATTTCAAAGCATTTGCAGAAATAAAGTACAGAGCATTATTGTTTTGTCATTGTAATTTTTAAGTAGTCTGAGAATTGTAGTCATATGTGAATACATTAAAATGGTTTTAGTTTTCTCCCATTTTTCCTGTAATGTGGCAAATTTATCCCTTTGAACATTAAAATATGAAGATTTTTTTTGTATAAAATGATTCAGTCAAACCAGAAATATTCATTCCTCTGAGGAGCCAGATTTACATATCACCTGTGAAATTGTACAAATACCAACAGAGTTCATTTAACAGTATGTCATGCTTTTCTTCAAAATAACACCATTATAAGAATAAAGAAAAAGATATTAGATATTTAGATATATATTCATATTTAACAACAAATTAAATAAATGCTAAGATCTTAAATCCCTGGACTATGAGTTCTTCAGTGAAACAGATCTCTAGAATATGTACAAACACAAAAGAGATTTCTCATCTGTATGGACTCAGGTACAGAAGCTAAGATCCATGCTATGGTATCTGTGAACTAGAGAACCAGAAAGATTGATGGTGCAGTGGAATCTGAGATTAACGCCTGAGAAGCAGGGCCAAGGCCAAGCTCCTGTCATGTCTTTGTGACTAAAGGCCCCAAATCCAGTAGCTCTGAAGTTGCAGTCAGAGAAAATGGGTGGTGTTTTAGTTGAAGGAGGGCAAGGGGAGCTTGGAGGGGAAGGCAAAAAGGAAGGGAAAGTGGAAGCAGACAAGGGGAGAGAAAGTGGGAAGAAGAAAAAGAAAAGGGATGGGAGGCCTGATAAAGGGGAGGGGGCAGAATAGGAGGAAAGGGAAGAAGAGAAAAGGAGAATTTGCCCATTCCACATCAATATGTTTTTTTCTAAGCAAGCTGAAAATGGACTGGACCCTGACAACACACCTTGGTATGAGGGAATGTCTTTACTAAGATTTTTGACTCAAAAAGGAGACTTTTTAGGAAACAACCTAAAAAAAAACAGGAATATGTTTTACAAGTTTTCTGGTTCTCTCTTATTTCAGTCAAAGTAGCACACCACAATAACTAACTCAAATACAGATGTAAAATGAATTTTGGTCAAATTGAAACAAACATGTGCAAGTGTCCTCAGAGGACACCTGCTTCACTTCTGTTCATTAATTTCTTTATGCATTGGCTTTATACACATTGCATTGACATGTGGAAGAAAAATATGCATGGGAAATTTTTGGGTACATCAATATCTTTAGTAAGTGATTTAACAGGCAGACTCCAAGATATCACAAACAATCTCATCCAGGTATTATGATTATAGACATTAGGGTTCCTTTTCCCCAGATCACAGTCTTTTGCAAAAATACAGGTATCACTTGGGAATGTGAATATAGCATGGGTTTTAAAAGATGTTTTGTTGCATGGATAAACTTTAAGATGAATGCATACAGCTATTCCATATGCCCAAAAGATGAAATCAACATCATAAAGATTATTTTGCCTCTAAAAAGATCTTTGAGAATGCACTTTTAACCTCCTTGTTCCTAAGGCTGTAGACCATAGGGTTCAGCATGGGGATGACCATAGTGTAGAACACAGATGCAAATTTGCCAGTGTCCATGGAATGACTGTTGCTGTGCTGTAAATACATGAAGGTAGCAGTTCCATAGAAAACAGAGACTACAATGAAGTGCGAAGCACATGTGGATATAGCTTTCTGATATCCTGCACCTGAGCGCATCCTCAGGATGGTAATAAAAATGAATATGTAGGATATTAAGATAACTAGAACAGCAAAAAAGATATTGAAACTGGCTGCATAAATAAGAACCAGCTCATGAATATGTCTGTCAGAGCAAGACACAGCCATGACTGCTGGAATATCACAGAAAAAGTGATGGACCACATTGAATGTACAAAAGGTGAGACTGAATGTATTTCTAGTGTAGATGGATGCATTCAGGAAACCAATGACATAGCAGCCAATGATCAGATGTGCACACATTCTTGTTGTCATGGTGATGGTATAATGTAGGGGCTTACATACTGCTGCATAGCGATCATAGGCCATTGAAACCAAGAGATAATTTTCTACATTGGCACAGGCTGCAAAAAAGAACATCTGAACAGCACAAGCATTGTAGGAGAAGACCTTTTCTCCTAGAAGGAGTCCAGCCATGACCTTGGGGGTGACAGCTGAAGAGTAGCATAAGTCCACCAGAGACAGGTTGCCAAGAAAAAGGTACATGGGAATGTGGAGACGGTAGTCCAAAAGAATCAACAGGCTCATCCCCAGGTTCCCAACCAGTGTGATGGCATAGATGAAGAGGAATGTCACAAAGAGGGGAAGCTGCAGAGCTGGGTCATTGGTCAGTCCCAGCAGGATAAACTGTGTCACTTTTGTCCTGTTCTCCATTGGTTGTGTAAGAGTCTCTAGATGTCCTAGAACCATGAAAAGAAAGGAAGAAAATGATAACAGCATTGAATTAAAATTAGAGAGTATATTCTTTAAGAACCAGGTGTCTTCAGAGACTAGATCAACTAAAACTTGTTTGACTTTAAAAAAAACCACCACATAAGGGAGAGGTCAGCCAGAGGGAAGGAGGTCAGATATGGTCCTTTGTCATGGGTAGCCCACTCTGCATGTTCATATGTATTAAATGTTCTGAACAGACAGTGAAGGCATAGCTTAAAATGAAGACAGGTATAATTTACACAAGTTATGGCTCAGAGAACCAAGTGTCATTACAGATACTTCTAAAATATAGTTGTAGGAAATAGGATTATACTCCATAAAGTTCCTACAAAACCTAACTCTAGAGTCATGGCTCAAGCACTTCCAGTGAAAATTTAATAATTCTTATGCTGTCCCTGCTTTACCTGAGTTTTGCACCTTTTATTATGGCCAGTAATGGCAAGGCATTTTTGTGTCAGGGAGTCTAAGGAAAGATGCTTTTGAAGGTGATGAAAAGCTATTTCCTCCAAACAGCAGTTAGAAAATGTAAAAGAAAGAGAATTACCTAAGTTATATGGCAGACTTTGGAAATGTAAAGGACAAAGCTTTGTAGGGTCTCAAGATTATTTCTCCAAAAAAAATGAATTATGAGTAACCTTTAAAAAATATTAGAGGGGGCTGGAACAGTGGTTCAGCAGCTACAGCACTTGCCTGGCATGCGTGAGGACCTGAGTTCAATCCCCAACACCAAGTACGCAACCAAGTGTTGGTGAAACAAAGGCCAGATGAAAAACTAAATTTAAAAAAAATTGATTCTCTCTCTCCTTCTTTCTCGTCCTCTCTACTGTCCCTCTCTCTTATAAAAATTAGAGATTATAACTTCAAGGTATGTTCATCATCCCAATAACTTGTACTTCAACATTCTGTGGAAAAAGCATGAGCTATGGGCTGGAGCAGTGGCTTGGCGGTTACAGGGCTTGCCTGGCATGTGCAAGTACATAGGTCCGAACCCCAGCACCATGTACACGGTGAAGTGTTGGAGCAACGAGAGACACATGAAAAACTAAATAAAAATTGATTCTGTCTCTCTCATTGTCCCTCTCTCTTAAAAAGAAAGAGAGAGAGAGAGAGAGAGAGAGAGACACACAGCATGAAATAGACACCAAATGTTTGCTTTAATTATATATTGACTACAAGTTGTTGGCTCTAAGAAATCTTAAAAGATCGTCAGCTAAATTGTAAAATTATTTATTTCTTAGCTGAGATACAGGCATTTTAATATTGAAGAAAATAATGTGTGGATGAATCTGTCACTTCTCAGCTCAGTAACAGCTGGCACTTCCATGTTGCTCACCTGCCAAGAACTACTATAGACCCTAAAGAGGTTTCTCATTGTTTGCCCTTCAAAATGTTATGAGCTTAATTGGTTGTTACATTCAAATTACGAAACACAAGATGAAGAGCAATTAATGCATACTCATACAAGTAATATTTGACAAAAATTGCTTGGGACCCTTGTGAACGTTTAATCCAAGATGACTGAATCTAGGTCTAAACTGAATTTTAATGGAATTTAATTTAACTAAAATTACAATTATTCTTTACCTTGGTTTAATCTCAGTGTTTGGGTTATCCACAGTGAACTAAATGAATGATTGATTAGGAATGAACTTCATTTTGTTCATAATATATTTGTCTCTTATTTGAGGCAAAACACACCAGCAAACAAAAATGTAAAACAGTGAAATGATTCTTCTTTCAAACACTGAAGGGTCTTAAATGTATTTAAAAGATCCAAATTGTATAGTAACCTTTTCCCACCAGTCTCATGGTTATTATCACCATTGTATCCACATATATTGAGTATGGTGTGGTTAAAAACATATCTATGATGACTTTAAAGAAGGGCTTAACTCTTTCCTCTCTCTCTCTCTCTCTCTCTCTTTGTAAAAAAGATTTAATCCAGCGGTGATTTACCACTGAGTCAGAACCCCAAGCCCTTTTTATATTTTTTATTTTGAGACAGGCCTCACTAAATTTCTGAGGATGGCCTTGAATTTACAGTCCTCCTATTTCAGCCTTCTATGTTGCTGGGCTTACAGGTATACACCACCACATTGAGCAAGGTTTAACTCTTGAATCTCCATAGCAAACTGCAGTAACAGTTCTGAGAGGAGTCAGATCACCTGATATTGCAAACACAGAGCTCAGCTTCCTGGAAGAGATGCAAATCAGACCTACCAGTTATCACCTAGGTATCACTGGCCCTAACCTGACTTCCATGATTACGAGTTTCCATCTGTGAAATGAATACAGTAGTAATAAGACCTATTTCGAAGTATGACTGTAAGACTTAAGAAAATACAGAAATAAGAATAAAATGCTAGCACGGCCTGATGAGGGCTGTCATATTATCAGAGTAGGACACTGTTCTTCATTTTTCATTGATGAGGGTGGATGCAGACATGCAGGGATTATTTTGTGAGTGAATCTGAAGTCTCCAAGCTTCTCTTCCAGCCTTTTCCTGAATTGCGCCCCATGAGATCTGTGCTCTCCAGTGCTTCTTGTCTGTCTTTACTTTAAGTGTGTGATTTTTCTACTCCAAAAATTCTAAGTGAACTATTTTTTTAAATTCTTCTTTGAAACTAACATTTTAGATTGGGTAAAAGAGTCCATTCTACTGTGAAATCATTCTTTCTGTTGTTACTGTCACCCAGTGGCCAAATCACAGAGACAAAGGTTGAAAATTCTCAGGTTCAGTGCTGCCTTTTAGTTATAGGTCTATTTTAGTGGCATTTCCCACATTGCTACAAAATATAATTTGAACTTTTTTTGCATTGGTAATAGTATTTAAATATTCTTTATTTACACTTAATTTTTTGGAAGCATGTCCATCCAATATTACTATTCCTGCCTTATTTTTCCTTAGACGTTTGCAAGTTCAATTTATGAAGCATTAGGTTGGTCTACCCTAACACACATGACCACTTTTAGCATGTGCCATGGTGCATAACAAATGACAACTACTTCCTATTATTAATGTATATATATATATGTATGTGTATGTGTGTCTCTGTGTGTGTGTATACCTGTGGTAGGTAGGGTTAATATAATTACTAAGCCTGTAAGTAAATGTATGCTTTCATTATTTTTTGTGGTACTAGGGATAATAAATTTATGTTTTGACCATGTTCTGATGCTCTAAAATTTTTAGCTAGTGTGAAAATTGCACAATGTACAAAATTTAATTTTTTTACTGTGCGTTGTAATTATACACAACAGTGAGATTCATTACATCACTTATTCAATCTCAGTCATCAAGATCTTCCCTTATCTGAAAACACAAGTTTTAAAGCTTCCTTCATTCTACTAAAATGGTTTGCTTTTAGTTGTATCTTCTTAGTCAACAATTGTAGATATGCCAGTAAAAAACAAACAAACAAAAAACCCCTAAGATTATGTGAAAAGTTTAATGTGCGGGTCAGAACCTACTAATTAATTTGGGAACATGTTCTTGTTTAAATTAAGATCATTCCTGTCTTCCTGGTTTTGGTTTTGTTTTTTTTAAACCACAAAATGAGAGGTAAATATGTAGTGAACACAACACAGTCACTGGCTACTCATCGGAACATTATGTGTCCTATTTTATGTATAGGATTTTGGAGAAATATACACCATGTATTATAGTGTGACAAAATCACTTTGATGGATTGACACTTGACATTTATGCCCCTGATTCACCTCAATATATCAGATGAATTTAAATTTTCCCTTGATTTGCAAATAACTCTAAGTAAATGTAGCTGCCCAACTGCTATGGCATGAATAATACTTCTCATTCATGTTTCTCAAATACAGAAGCTTACCATTTTGCTGGAGAAGAAAAAAAAAGTCAATCCAGAAAAGTCAGTCTGAAGTCATAAGCCAGCCACAGTGTACAGCATAAGTTCTAATTGTACACTTCCCATTCAGGTCGTGGTCCAAAGGGTCCACATTCTCTAAGATTGGGGAAAGTGGAGGAAAGGACATCAACATGGATCAAGTTCAAAATCTCCCATGCCTCCTTCCTGCTTCAAGGCAGACTCACTTGTTTCTTCCTTATTTGTAAAATAAACATGACATGATCACTACTTTCCTAAAATTCACACATCATTTCCATAAATACAATATAAAGAGTTCTGTACAACATCTAGAAAAGAGGTGATATTTAAAAGTCAGTCTGTATGATTTTCATTGTTTGGTGTTTTTCCTAATCAAGTTGAAGGCTCACAGCAAATCCCCAGGTCAGAAAAGTTCTGTAGAAATGAACGATGATTATCATTTAGGTGGATAAACAATGACCAATGGAGCATGGCAAGGAGTGCATTTGTTCTAAAACAATGTGCTTCTGACGTCATGTTGGGATTACAGAGGGCAATACACGGATATCAGGAGAGAATTATGGAGACTTGGAGATCTCTGGAGATATTCCTCATGAGACCATCTACAGCGCCTTTTACTGCTCTACTAAGGAAGAAGCAATTAAACTGTCTGGAGAGATCATGCTGGTTATAACATTTTTAAAAGTAAAACTTTGAACATATAAATGAAAACAAAAAACTGTCCAAATAAATGAACTGCCATGAGATTATTCCCCCACATTTATTTGGTACAATATAGATGTACATACTGATGGCATTTTCTGTTACATATTTGTACATGCACACAATATAACAATATAATTTTTAAAATTTATTTTTTACTAGTGCATTATAGTTTTACATAATGGTGGGGTTGTTTGTCACATAGTCCTAGATGTAAACAAATCAGCAATATAATTTGTTCAATATCCTCCCACACACACTGCTCTACCTCCCTCCTTCTGTCCTCTGATACCTTGCCTTTCTTCTGGGTCCTATATTGTTCCTAAAAAACCCAAATACAGTGACATAATTCTTATACCTATGAAGAACATTTTTTATATATATGGCTATAGTATACCCAGTGACTTTTATAAATGCTTGAAATATATCTTGCTGTATCTCAGTTCCAACATTTCCCCTTCTCCCTTCTTATCAACCCTTGTTATTCTTCAAAATATTATAACAATATAATTTGACATTATCACTCCCCAGCACTGCCCCACTCCCTCCATCCCTCCCACTGCCTTGGTCTTTTCTTCTACTGGTCTCCCTTTGATTCTTAGGATTCTAAACTTTGTTTTTCTTTTTCCTCTCTAGCTTCCACATATGAAAGAAAACATACGACCCTTAAGTTTATGAATTGGACTTATTTCACTTAACAAGATGGTCTCTACATCCATTTTCCTTCAAACGCTCTGATTTCATTTTTATTTATGCCTAAATAAAATTCCATTGTGTATATATACTACATTTTCTTTAGCCATTCATCCATTGATGGAATCTAGAGTGGTTCCATAGTTTGGCTATTGTAAATTGTGCTGCTATAAGCATGGGTCTGCATGTTTTCAGTGTAGTCAGGTGACTTCAGTTCTTCAAGATAAATGCTGAGGAATGCTACCGCTGGATCATATGGTGATTACATGCCTATTCTTTTGAGGAGCCTTGATACTAATTTCCATAGTGATTGTACTAATTTACAGTCCCACCAATAGTGTAAAGTGTTCCATTTTCTCCATATCCCCTACAGTCTTTATTATTATTTGTGTTCCTAATGACTGCCATTCTCACTGGTGTGAGATGAAATCTTGGTGTAGTTTTGGTTAGCATTTCCTTAATTGCTAATGATGTTGAATATTTTTTTCATGTGTTTGTATTTCTTCTTTTGAGAAGGGTCTGTTTAGTTTATTTGTGTATTTATTAATGGGTATGTCAGATTTTTTATACATAAATACACTACACATTGTGTTAATCATAATAAACATGTATGTCTCTTAAAACATTATCATTCTATTAGTATATATTGTTTATACTCAATAGTTGTTATCACTGTGGCATATTCATACATGCACATAGTATACATTGATCTGTGCATTGGATTTTTAATAATATTTTATTGGTGAGTCATAAGTATATATGATAGTAGTTTCCATTGTGGTATAGATTCATCTACACATAGTATAATTTGTTACATATCATTTTCCCATACCTTCCCTTTCACTCTGTTCCTCCTGCCCCCTAATCTCCACTTTCTACTCTCTGGTTCTCCCTTCTATTTTCATGAGATTACTTTATTCCCCATTTTCTAGTCTAACTTCAAAGTTTGAAAGAAAAAATGATCCTCAACTTTCTGAGTCTGCCTTATTTCACTTAGCATGATGCTCTCCAGATTCATCCATTTACCTGCAAATGCATTATTTCAATTCTTTCCTTTAGCTGATTAAAACTCAATTTCGTATACATAAAACATTTGAAATACATTCATCAGTTTACAAATACCCTGGAAGATTCCATAATTGCCTAATGTGGTTTTCCCTGCTATAAACATGCATGTATATTATGATTCAAATATAAAGTGTCCCCCAAAATCTCATGTGTTACAAAGTGCAAGGTTTTTCAGAAGTGGAATGAATAAATTAGAATAACCAGAATGATTATATAATAATAGCTGTAATATAATGGGTGGATTAATCCATTCTTTCTGAATTACTGGGTGGTAACTGTAGGCAGATAGGATTGTCCTGAGTGGGTAAGCTATTAGGAATAAGCACATCTTTGGGGTTTATATTTTGTCCCTGGTTAAAAGAGTTCTCTCTGCCATGTCCTGAGATGCTTTACTCCTCCACAACTTTCTTCTATGATGTCCTGCCTCACTTTGGGAACAGAGCCATGGAGTCAGCCATCTATGCACAGATACTTCTGTAATTTTAAGCCCTAAGTAACTTTTCTACCTTTAAAATTATTCTTGTTAGGTTTTTTTGGTCACAGTGGTAAAAAACTGAATAAAATAACGTATCACTCTAACATGTAGACTTTAAGAAGCAGTGTAATTGGATCACATGGCAATTTCATTCCTAGTATTTTATACCTATTTCCATGGTTTTGTTATAAATTATTATCTAATCAACAGCATATCCAATGCATTTTCACTGGCATATTTGAACTTTTTCAGTTTCATAATCACATAAGTCAATTCCTCAAAGACAGAATGATAGACAAAGAAATATAGATAGATGTAGACACACACATTCATTTAATTTCGATAGTATTGAAAATACTGCCCAACATACACACACACGTGCACGTGCACACACACATGCACACATATTCTTTTAGTTCTGATTGTCTTGAGAACCCTGCTCAAGACTGGATTTTTTGCTGAGACTTGTTCTAAAGGACTAAAATTTTAAAGATAAAGTTCTGATTTGATTATGGAGTTTCTGGAATTAGCTCTCTAACTTGATGAAATTTTGAATCCTTAGAGGTGGGCTTTCATAATAAAGAAAGCAGGTCAATCTGGAAACATATACACACAAAAATCTCAATATTAGATCTCATGATGTAAGACTAAAACCAATGAGCTAAGTAACCATTTGCTATTGATCAAATATGAGGACTTTTGGGGATTACAAAGGCCTGTTCCCATTATTTGGATTAGTACTTTTACATAATGGTTAGAGGGGTCCAGTTTGTAATCTTGTTTGTTTGTTTTCTATTTTGGCCTTGCACCATATGAGGACATAGTATTCTCCTGTTTCTTCATGAATTCACACATTCTTCTGTTCCTTCCCCACAATATGAACTATAGCAAGAAAGTATCCTAAAATGAACAGGCCTTCTCTAGACAACAACTCTCCTGATACCTGGAAATGGAAATTCCCACACTTCCAAAGTGTAGAGGAATATATTGTGGGTCTTCATATATTGCTGTATCTAAAGAATTTTGCTGTAACAACACTGATAGACATAGAAAAATGGATATGATTGTGGCAGGCAGCACCTGGGGGCCACGCCAGGCAGACAGCTTTAAAATGGCGGCTGCCAGCTGGCCAAATCAAGTCAGCTGACCTCGTGCTGTTCCTTGTTCGTATGCTTGCAATATCTGACCACCTAGGGACAACCAATAGGAGCTGGCAGCAGAGTTTTCTTCCTCGTAGCAACAACCTGCTGACCACGTTACCTTCGCTATATAAGCGGTACAACTTCCTGAATAAAGCGCTCGAGAGAGATCTCCACAAGCAACAAGAGTGTACGTGTCGTTATTGCCGCCTCGCTGGTTGAGCACAGCAGGTGGTAGCCCTTATGGGGACCCCTCCAAAAACAGTGGTAAGTGGCTAAGGCAAGGTAAGTTGTTAGAGATAGACAAAAACTCTATTCAATAGAGTGTCGAAGTGAAAGTAAAAATTCAAAAAGCTGCAATCTAAAAAGCAGGAACCTCAAGGTTAGCTTTGGGCTCCTGTGAGGAGAGGAGGCACTAGCTTAGAGCTAGGGTAGGACGTCCTATGTTTTGTTGGAAAAAATTTGTTCTGTGTGTCTTTGTGATTTTACTGTTGGTGTGGTTTTTTGGTATTGTTGTAGTTGCAATTTTGTTAGGGCTTGAAATCCACCATGGGTTTGGAAATGTCACAAATGAGAATGGAACAACCACTTAAGGAACTATTGAAAAGAAATGGTACGCCTTTAAAAATGGCCACGGCCCGGGCATTCCTTAGGACGGTGGAGAAGTGTTGCCCTTGGTTTCTAGAGGAAGGGCTATTAAATATCCCTCAATGGGAACACTTGGGGGAGGAATTGCGCGAGCAAAATAAGGAAAAAGCACTCCCAGTAGGAGTGCTAGCCATATGGAATCTGGTGTGCAGTTCCTTGCAGACCCGGAAAGAGGAAATACAAGATATTGTCCAAAAGGGAGAGGAAGAATTAGAAGAAATTAAGGCAAGCTCAACCTCGTCCGTACTCGGAGGGGATCTAGACGAGCTATCTGATTCAACGCTGATAGAGCTGGATCGTCAGATCAGAGAGCAGCAAGGAAAAGGTCCTAGTGCCCCCCATGCCTCCTGCATATAATGATGGGTGTTATTGTAAATGCTCATCCCACTATTCCACCGCTCAGGGTAAATCTAGGGTGGAGGAGATTATATGGAAGGACATTAATGACTCCACTGATCCTGGGGCCTTTCCCGTATTGCAGGATGCAAATGGCACCCAATACCATGAACCTGTGAATTTTAAGGTAGTCAAGCAATTAAAAGAAGCAGTCATGACTTATGGAGTGCAAGCAGCATTCACATTCTCCCTATTAGAGTCCTTGGGCTCTTCTAACCTTACACCTTTCGATTGGGGGAATCTTGCCCGTGCATGTCTGTCTGGGGGTCAATACCTATTGTGGAAAGTTGCTAATCAAGAGCACTGCTTAGATCTCGCTCGTCTAAATGCCAATGTGGGCAACCCTCAATGGAATCTGGAAAGGTTGTTAGGTATGGGACAATACGAAGGACAAGCACAGCAAATTAATTATCATCCAGGTGTGTACCAGCAGATAAGTGCCGCAATTGTCAAAGCCTGGAAAACTCTCCCCGGCACAGGAGACTTACAAGGGCAGTTATCTAAGGTCATCCAAGGAGCCAATGAGCCTTATGCAGATTTTGTGGACAGATTAATGCAGACCGCCAGTTGTGTATTTGGGGACGTAGACCAAGCCATGACCCTAGTTAAGCAACTTGCTTATGAGCAAGCAAATAAATGGTGTAAAGAAGCTATTAGGCCTTGGAAAAATAAGGAATTATCTGCATATTTGAAAGCATGCAAAGATATTAATGAAACAGTTATTCAAGGACAAGTGATGGCAGCTGCAATCACGCAAGGCATGAAAGGAGGAGGGTGGACTCAGGGAAATTGCTTTAAATGTGGAAAACCTGGTCATATGAAAAGAAACTGCCCTAACCCAGGCCCCTTAGGGACATGTCACCGCTGTAGGAAGGGAAATCACTGGACTAATGAATGCAGGTCCACAAGAGATAAAGACGGTAATCCATTACCACCCGTACCTCCAAAAAATGGGAAGCAGGGCCCTCAGACTTGGGGCCCACAAATATACAGGGCCATCCAAACAGTGCCACGCACTCATTTCCCATTGATGCCCCAATTCGACAAACAAGAGGGAGCGCAGGATTGGACCTCTGTGACTCCGCCAGAGCAATATTGACACCAGATATGGGGGTGCAACCAATTCCTACCACCATGAGTGGCCCTCTACCTAAAGGGATGGTAGGATTGGTTTTGGGGAGGAGCTCATCCGCTTTGAAGGGC
>PVKS010017856.1:30826-41289 GCA_004027875.1 Aplodontia rufa
ATTACTCCTGGAGTTATTGATCCTGACTACACAGGAGAAATTAAAATACTTGCAGCAGCCCCTCGAGGTGTAGTTGTTGTGTCTCCTGGTGACCGTATAGCACAATTACTGGTATTACCCAGTTGTCATGAGAAATATCCTTCCAAGGAGGTTATCAGAGGACATAGAGGGCTTGGGTCCACTGGCACTAGTATCGTCTTCTTATCCTTGGATTTAAAACAAAGGCCCATGACAAATTTAATGATAGAAGGTAGGCGCTTTCAAGGATTGTTGGATACTGGAGCTGATAAAAGTATCATTAGATTAGCAGATTGGCCAAAGTCCTGGCCTCTTGACAAAGCACTTCAAACACTCAGGGGTTTAGGAACAGCCTCCAACCCTGATAGGAGTGCTAAGATATTGAAATGGAAAGATGACGAGGGCCATGAAGGTGTGGTTCAACCCTACATCCTTGATAACCTCCCAGTAAATTTATGGAGAAGAGATATCATGGAGAGCATGGGCCTATTTCTAACTTCAGACATTTCATATAATAGCCCTCAAGCTAATTTGATGATGTTGCAGCAAGGGCATATTTGAGGTCAGGGTCTTGGTAAAAATAACCAAGACATTAAGGACCTATCACAGCATCTCCCAATAAGGACCGAAAAGGTCTGGGTTTTTCCCCGGGGCCACCGAGGCATTGAAAATTGCTTGGACTTCTGAGGCTCCTATTTGGGTTCCTCAGTGGCCCCTATCCATAGAAAAATTAATAGCAGCCCAACACCTGGTATAGGAGCAACTTGAGGCAGGACATATTAGGACTTCCACTTCACCTTACAATACTCCAATTTTCATCATTAAGAAAAAGTCTGGTAAATGGAGATTACTGCATGATTTAAGAGCTGTAAATGCTCTTATGGAACCTATGGGGCCCATTCAGTTGGGTACCCCTGTCTTATCCACTCTTCCTGCAGACTGGCCTTGCATTATTATAGATATTAAAGATTGTTTTTTCTCTGTCCCCTTACATGAAGAGGATTGCAAAAGATTTGCTTTCACTGTCCCTTCTGCCAATAATATGTACCCTAATAGTAGATATGGGTGGATAGTGCTCCCCCAAGGCATGGCTAATAGCCCTACCAGGTGCCAAATGTATGTGAGTAAAGCCTTGGACGTGGTGAGGAAACTATATCCTGACCTTTTAATCTATCATTATATGGATGACATATTAATGGCTCATAAAGATGATATTATTTTACAGGAGGGATACTCTAGGACTGTGGAAACTCTAGAGCGTTGGGGACTACTCATAGCCTCTGAAAAGGTGCAGATGACAGGGACAAAACAATTTTTGGGATCCACTATCCAGGCTCGTATGGTTAAACCTGCTAAAATTACTATTAGAGTGGATCACCTAACAACCTTGAATGATTTCCAGAAGCTGTTGGGAGACATTAATTGTCTAAGACCCTATCTTGGTGTTTCCACTTCTGTTCTGGCTCCTTTCTTTGAGATACTCAAAGGGGACTCAGATCCTAATTCTCCCTGGGAGCTCACACCGGAGGGTCATGAGGCCCTTCTTAGGGTAGAACAAGCCATGGAAAAAGCTCACCTGGATAGGATAAATTTAGAAAAGCCTTTGAATCTAATTGTTTTAGCTACCACCAGCCTTCCTACTAGCGTGTTCTGGCAGGAAGGTCCCCTGTTGTGGGTCCACTTGTCCTATTCTCCCAATAAGATGATATCAGACTACCCTGAAATGATGACAGAGATTATTTTGAAGGCACTAAAGGTGTCTACATCTGTCTTGGGCACCCACCCATCTGTTATTATTACCCCATATTCTGCTGCTCAGCTGCAGTATCTCATTAATAATTGTTCCTTATGGACCATACTTTATACTAGCACCCAAGGCAGTTTTGATAATCATATGCCAGCAGATCCCCTTCTGCAGTTTTGGGATCACCATCCCATTATATTCCCTGTTGTTACTAGGAAAGTACCTATTACTAATGCCACCCTAATATTTACTGATGGCTCAAAGGACGGCACAGGGGCTATCACAGTTAATAATCATACTCAAACTATGCTGACTGCTACTACGTCTGCCCAACAGACTGAGCTTTTCATGGTCATAGAAATTTTCAAGACTCACCCTGAGCCCTTCAATTTATATTCAGATAGCAAATATGTTGTTAATGCTGTCCACAATTTGGAGTTGGCAGGTATGATTGCCCAACATTCATCTATTGCCTCTTCCTTATCTCTTCTACAAAAACTAATTTGGGGTAGAAAAAATCCTTTCTTCATATCCCATATTAGAGCACATTCTGGTCTGCCAGGTCCGTTGTCCTTTGGTAATGAGGTCACAGATTTTGCTACCAGGGACCCTCATATCTTCTCCACCAAAGAACAAGCTACGGACTTTCACTCTAAATTTCACGTCAACTCTTCCACCTTGCGCTCACACTTCTCCCTTACTAAGGCTACAGCTCGGGACATTGTAAAAAATTGTCCTAGTTGTGTTACCTTCCTTCCTTTGCCCCCTTTCGGAGTTAACCCCAAGGGACTATTACCTAATCATCTTTGGCAAATGGATGTTACCCACTACCCAGAGTTTGGCAAATTACAATTCCTACATGTTACTGTGGATACATTCTCTGGGTTCATCTTGGCTACACCCCTGGCTGGTGAGAAAGCTAAAGATATTATTACTCATTGTCTCTTGACGTTCTCTACTCTCGGGCTTCCGTGACAAATTAAGACAGACAATGCTCCCAGATACACCTCTCAGGCCTTTAAACAATTCTGTTCCAGCTTTGGCATTCAGCATTTTACGGGGATTCCATACAACCCCACAGGCCAAGGTGTCATTGAACGCACCCACCTCACTCTAAAAACTATGTTAACTAAACAAAAAGGGGGAATAGGGGCATCCTTCAGATTCCCTAAGGATAAACTCTGTATTGCCTTATTCACTTTGAATTTTTTGAACCTTGACTCGGATGGACGTTCTGCTGCCATCCATCATGCTGAACCTTCTAAAAGCAAACGGCCTTCAGTCCTCTGGAAAGATGTTTTGTCAGGTCAATGGAATGGCCCAGATCCAATGTTAATCTGGAGCCGAGGATCTGTTTGTGTTTTCCCACAGGAAACATCATCGCCAATTTGGGTACCTGAACGAATGATCAAGCCTGCACAACTGGAAGGCAACCTTCAAGATGACAAAGAGCAACGGCATGGTGATGATCCTCCTGGTGCTGGGGATACTTCTCCCCCTTGTTAGTGGGGAACACAGATAACTTTGGAATATTGTAAAAGCCTGGCCTTGTCCTTTACCTCTGTCTGCTTTTTCTAGTTCTTACTCTGCCCTGTTCACTACAAACTCTTCTTTAGGACTACCTACTGTTCCTTTTATTTTGGACCTGGGACCATTTGGAGGACATACTTATAACTTGTCTCATGCCTTTTGTTTTATTATTGCTTGTATGGATATATCCTCCGTTTCCATGATCACTGGTGGTAGGATTTCCAATCTGTTGTTGCTTGAGGAGGAAATTGGTTTGACTTCCTGGCTTTTGGTGGTTCCCTGTGTCTCATATCTGGTATCGGTGTGTAGTGGATATGTAAGCTATGTGGTAACCAGTGTAAACAGACAGCAATTCTACACCAAGCTTTGCTATCCATCGATGCTGGCCACTCCCCTGAAGTATGGCTGAGCATGCTAGACCAGTAGTCAAAGATGGGTCAGACCAGGAAGAGCACATATCAACCTAAGACAGGGATTGAAGAAATTGTACTTCAACACCCAATGACAGGTAAGAATGTAGCTCTATCCTGGCAACCTAAGACAGGCACAGTTTCGTCTTAAACAAAAAGGGGGAGATGTGGCGGGCGGCACCCGGGGCCCACGCCAGGCAGGCAGCTTTAAGATGGTGGCTGGCAGCTGGCCAAACCAAGTCAGCTGACATCATGCTGTTCCTGGTTCGTATGCTTGCAATATCTGACCACCTAGAGACAACCAATAGGAGCCGGCAGCAGAGTTTTCTTCCTCGTAGCAACAACCTGCTGATTGGGTTACCTTCACTATATAAGCAGTACAACTTTCTGAATAAAGTGCGAGAGAGAGATCTCCGCAAGAAACAAGAGTGTACGTGTCGTTATTGCCGCCTCGCTGGTCGAGCGCAGCATATGATACTTTTGAACATATTTCTCAAGATAGTGAATATAATGAAGTTGATAGATGGAGAAAGTGGAAGACAAAAGCCTCTATAAATCTTTCCTAAAAGAGACCCTTCTCTTCTATAGGTTTCATGCTGACACTACTGAAACCAGGTCAATCCTGTCCATGTCTAACTTAAAACGCCAGATGAACTCCAGTGTGTCTACCACAAAAGTGGGAGCATAGATTGTGAAGGAGCATGATCCTGAAACATGGAATGGAAATATACAGAAACAACTTGATGAAGTTGGATACATTGACCCCTTGTATTCATGAGTCTTGTTTGCTTATAAATTTTGATATTCTGTTTCTTGGTGAATCAACCTTTCCACCTATGGTGAGAGGGATTAATCCTATATTAACCTGTCAAGATTTAATGAAACCCTAAATTTCCCAGGAAAGTTATCAGGGCTACAGTAAAGTAGTATCACTGCAGGGAAAGCATGATTTTCTTCAGGACCCACTCCCATTCCTCTTTTCTTCTGATCTCTAACTAGATTTAAGTATTCAAGTTTCAGAAAGTCCGTAAACCATATGTTATATAGGAAGATTTGAGTTAATCTCCAAAATTACTACTTAGTGACTTATTTATTTATTTATTTTTAATTTTGTTTTAAAGAGAGAGGGACAGAGAGAGAGAGAGAGAGAGAGATACAGACGGAGAGAGAGAGAATCAATTTTATTTAGTTTTTCTTGTTGCTTTCTCTGTTCTGACATTCCACTGTATACGTGGTGCTGGGGCTTGAACTTGCATCTCTGTGCAAGCCAGGCAAGCTCAACAACCACTGAGCCACCGCTCCAGTCCCCACTACTTAGTCTTTCAATGTATACAAAAAATAATTTGAGTTTAGTCTCAGGAATGTGTGACTATATGGAAGAAAGGAAAAGATGAATGAATTAGGCTGAAATAGTGTGTGTTTGTGTGTGTGTGTGTGTGTGTGTGTATGTCATAGAGCAAAACTCCTGCATTGTGTTGGTTTTCAGAAAATTAAAAGGGCTGTGAGTTTGTTTCTTTGGTTGGAAGAAATGTAAAACAAAAGGTATCCTATAAATGTGAGATTGAAATCCCTGAATCCTTTTGCTTTATTTTAGAAGAAGAGATTCAAACCCATAGGAGAATTGGAATGGTAAAGTGGATTTGTTATTCTGAATCTGGTTAGCCACTTGTGGGATGATGAAGAAAACTCACCTTATACCACAGTAAGGAGAAAAAATAATTTCATGAGTCAAGTCCAGACATCTTAAAAAGTTCTGTGATCATAACACTCTGTAGGCCAGATCTTAGAGTGAGAATGAGACTTTTCACATGAGAAATGTTAAAATAATGTGAATGTTGAGATCTCAATGTGCCAATAGTCAAAAGCAAGATGATATGATGACTGTAATGACTAGCATGTTCAAACAGCAGAGAGACTAGTATGACTTGTGCAATCCAATGTCATTAGCTTGATGTGAGAGTGTTCTGTAGTTGAATAGAAAGTAAGCCAACTAAATTCACTGGAAGAAAATGATAATTCAATTAGGAGTCAAAATTAATAAGATTGAAACTAAAAATGCACAGAATCAGTGCAACAAAGAGTTGGTTCCTTGTAAAGATAAATGAGATCAGCAAACCGTTAGCCAAATTAACCAAAAGAAAAAGAACATATAAATTAACAAAATTAGAGATGAAAAAGAAAATTATCTGTGTCATGTTTACAAAGGGCTATCTCTATACAAAGAAAAAACTAGTGTGATAGTAAGGGGATCAAAAAATCTTTATTCCAAGCCACCAATAATCAAAAGAGGTCATTATTACATAAAATAAACAGTGAGCCATACATCTTTAGAAGACAAAATGTGGACATAAGTGACACTGATTGAAGAAAATGTAACTAAAACCACAATTGGATAAAGAGCAATGCTCAAATTATATGAAAGGAACACTGATAAAATTGAAACCAAAAATACATTGAGATGAAAATTTAAATACCTAACTTACAATGATTAACAGAATGGCTAGAGAGAGAAGATCAGTAAGACAAAGGATTAGAGCATCATAATCCAACATGTTTTTAACAGACATATTCTGACACTTTGTCCAAGAAGTTTGAAATTCTCAATTGCACAAGAAACATTCCCTAGGAAAATACATATTATGTTACATGTCTATTCTCATTAAGATTAGGCTGGTTTAAATCGTATAAAGCATCTTCACCCACTGGAAAGCAAATGAATTAATACTTAATTACATGGATATTTTGAATATTTCTTTTTTTTTTTAAAGAGGGAGGGACAGTGAGAGAGACAGAGTAAAAGAGAAGCAACTTTATTGAGTTTTTCACATGGCCTAAGTTGCTCCAACACTTAGTTGCGTACGTGGTGCTGGGGTTTGAACCCAGGTCCTCGTGCCTGCCAGGCAAGCGCCGAAACCTCTGAGCCACCACCCCAGCCCTATTTTGAATATTTCTGTCTGTGTAGGAATACTATATTCAATACATAAAATATAGATTAAAACAGTAATCATAAAATAATGTGAGATAAATAAAAATGAAAACACGATATACCACATTGTTGGTAAACAGAAAAGTTACTGGTCATCAGAAAATTTATCTGTAATTTCCCATATTAATATAGAATGATTTCAAGGATATAAGCTAACTTTAAACAATATAAAAAAATGAAAACTTGAAATGAAAGTACCAGAAGGAAGGAAATAAGAATTAAATCCTGGCAAACAAGACAGAATATAGAGTAAGGGTACAATCAATATAAGTTATATGGAAAGGTCAACCTATACTATAAAACATCTCAAGCTAACAATAAAGAAGAGAAAAAACTCCAATAGCAAAAGTTATAAATGAATGTGAGGGTATGTCTACTGACTTTATACAAATAAGAATGATTATGATTGAATATTATGAATAACTATGTACAAAATGCTGGAAAACAAATAAAGCACAATCTGGGAAATGCACATACGAGCAAAATTGAATCCAGGAAAAGAATATACCTACAAAAAGAGTAGAGCCTGAATTAGTAATAAATAATCTCTCAGCAGAAGAAGTTCAGGAACACATAGTTCACTTGCAAATTCCCTCAAGCTATTATATAAAATGATAAAAGAAGAAACCACATGAGAGTATGCATTAGTTTCCTGTGCTGTAATAAATTGCTGCAAACTTGGACATTTACAACAGTGCAGAGTTACTATTTCACAGTTCTAACAACCAAGAGTTTGAACTCATCTCATAGAGATGGAATCAGTGGTCTGTTAGAGGCAAGGTCTCTGTAGGAGTTCAAGGGGATGCTGCATTTACTTGCCTCCTCCAACTTCTGGTGGCTGCTAACATTCTACAGCTTATGGGCACAGCACTTCAGTATTGCTTCCATAGCCACATTATCAATTCCTCTGTTGTCTATAGCTACTTCTTTCTAACTCCCTTTCAAGAGGATACATGGGATCGCCATTAGGGCACACATAGGTGTCCCAATGATCACTCATTTGTAAATTTCTTAAACTAATCACATATATGTATAATCCTTCTCCACTGTAGAGTAATATTGAAAGGCTTCAGAAATCAGCACATGCATCTTTTGGAAGACATTATGAAACCTGTCAGAGTGTGATTTGTCAACCACACTGTGTACTGTCTTTGAGAATTTTCCATAAATCCAACATAATTATGAAATGGATAATTATTAAAATTATATTAAAAATGTTTCTGAGGTGAGAAATGCCATCATCAATGCAGAGCTGCACATTAGTGCTATGCTGCCCTGCTCCACAAGGAGAGCACGACCACCCTAGAGCATTCATTCCCAGTGCTGTTGAAGCCTCCCCTTGTGCAGTGATAGCACATTACACATGGGGGATCATTCCTCTTGGGTTTTGTAAAGGGATGAGTGACAGGAGGATCAAAATAAAAAACAGGGACATAGTGCATTACACTAGCATATTGAATTTACCTTTTGTTAACTGCTCACAAATGCTGTCATACGTATATGTACTGGATACTTAGAATCTTTTCAGTTAATTGTCCAATTAGCATTCACTAAATAACTGAAAAAAAAACTAGATATGATAACATTAGTACATCTCATTTGTTTTTTTAAAGTTTCCTTTTTTATTTCTTTGACATAGCCTTACATTTGGAGGGCATAGCATTTGATTTTAAAAAATCTTTTCTCTTAGTTTGCTTTATTTGTTTATTTTTAAGTGATTCTGAGGACGAAACCCAGTCTTCACATGTGCTAGGCAAGTGCTCTATCACTGAGTTACAACCCCAGCTCAATAGTTTTTACTTGATTTATGAAATGGCATTTTTTGGATTATTAATTGGCATTTAAAGAATCATCATCTCTAAATAAAAAATCTACCATGGAGTACAGTATAGGGATTCCAGGAAATAATTTTACCTAAAAGTATGGAGTACAACAACTGAGAGACAAAAATTAGGTGAAAAACGTCTCAGGAAAGCAGAGATTAAGCTGTATGTCTGGAATTGCATGCTTGCTCATCTAGAAGGTTTATTTCATGCAAAACTCATTGTCATCATCAATGACTCAAAAGTCAACACATTGGTACAAGTGAACTTAAAGCTTAATCATTTTACTCATTCATTTAGCAAATATTTGGTGAGATTCTACTATGAATCAGACATTTAATCAGGCATCAATGATCACATGTGAAGAAAGGAGATAAGATCTTTGCTCTTATGGATTTAACATTCCAGTTACATAAGAAAAAATCAGAAACTAATAAGCAAACATATAGAAGGTAAGTGTAAAGAACGTCCACAGTAAGTGCAGAGTGACTAGCTTGCAAAGGTGGCCAATGAAGGATGCCATCACAGGGTCGTAATGCAGCAAAAACCTGAGTGGAGTGATAGCATTCCTGACAGGGATACCGCCCTGAAGCATGGGCATGAATGAATCTGAGGAAAGAAGGAAAAGAAGAAAGCAAGGAAATTGTTAGGGTGAAGTTTGGTGAGATACTACAGGCATGACAAAAAGAGTAAAAAATAAAACAAAAGATTGAACAATACTAAGAGTTTCAAAGTATTTGCAGAAAGAAAATGCACAGCATTTTTGTATCATCAGTGTAATTTTAGTCAGCTAAATGGTAGTCATATGAGAATAGATTAAAAATCTCTTAGTTTTCTTCAATTGTTCCTATTATGTGGCAATGTTATACCCTTGAACAATAAAATATGAAGATTTTTTATATAAAATGACTCAGTCAAACCAGAAATGTTCATTACTCTGAGGTGTCAGATTTACATGTAACTGTGAAATTGTACAAATATGAACAGAGTTCATTTAACAGTATGTTATGTGTTTCTTCAAATGAGATCATCACAATAGTAAAGAAAGGTATTAGATGTACATTTATATTTTAATATTGAATTAATTACTTCAAACAGCCCATAATACTTGAACAATTGACTCCTTGACGTATAGTTGAGGAAATGTCAGAGAAAAATTTTTAAAAGTTAATTAAAATATTTAGTAGGATTAAAGAAAATGTAAGGAAAGAAATTAGAAAACTTAGGAAAGATCATTTTAATAAAGAGGCATTCTGAGAAGAACAGAATAGAAATCCTGGAAATGATAGACTCACTAAATCAAAGTAAAATGTCAATGGAAAGCATCATCAATAGAATAGGTCACTCTGAAGATAGATTTTCTAGTCTTGAAGATAAAGTATAAAATCTTGGAAATAATGTTGAGCATGAAGAAATGATGTTAAGTGACCATGAACAGAATATTCAAGAAATCTGGAATAATATCAAGAGACCAAATTTAACAATCATTAGTATAGGCAAAGGCTACAAAATACAAGCTAAAGAGTGCATAGTCTCTTAAAAAATAATACTAAACTTTCCCCAAAGTTTAGGAATGAGTTATAAATCTACAAGATGCATATAGAACTCCAGTTAGGCAAGATCAAGAAGATCTTCTCCAAGTTGGTCTAGTAACATGAGTTAAATCCAGATAAGATGTAATGCTTTACAATCTAATACCTTTTTTTAGAGTTATAAAGGGAAAGGGAAGGGAGGGATAAGGGAGGGTAATTGGGGGGGGGGGCACTCCTGGGGATAATTGCAATATCCAGAATATTTACACATTTTATACACATTTTATATTATTTTGTTAAAATCTTGTAAGGTTGTTAAAAAATAAAAAAAAGAAACAGAAAAAGGTTACAAATAACAGTACTAAGAGTATGAGCTCTCATTTTTGTTTTTAAAGAGATATATATACACAAATAATAAAT
>PVKS010017857.1:0-41167 GCA_004027875.1 Aplodontia rufa
AATGTGTCCCTCAAAAGTTCATGTGCTGCACACTTCACCTCCAAAGTCTTGCTAATACTGTTTGAGAGAAAACTGGGACTAGATGAGGTTATGAGGGTGGCATTAGCAGCTTTATAAGAAGAGGAAGAGAGAGCTGGGCTAGCAGCTTGCTCTGTCTCTCCTCGGGAAGCCTGCTGCCATACCCTAATGCAGAAAGAAGCCCCTCATTGGACACAGAGCAGATGCTGCCACATCTCCTGCCACCTGGAAGCAAATAAACCCCTATTCTTTATAAAGTATTCTTTAGTTATAAAGTATTTATAAAGTATTTTACTTATAAAGTATTTTACTTATAAAGTATACTTTATAAATAAAGTATACTTTATAAAATACTGGTCTCAGGTATTTTGTGTTAGCATCAGTAAATGTTCTACACAGTCTCTCAGAGCAGCCTCGACGTTTCATTTCTGTAGTTTGTTAAGGTTGTACAGCACCCACAAATTCTCATTCGTACAGAAGAGAATATGTAAATGGGAGCATAAGCAGCATGCCACACTGTCCCGTGGACTCCTCCGCTCAGTGACTGTGGCAGAAGAACTTGATTGACAGATTCTGTCCCATCAATAAGGTTGGCCGTGCAAGCTGTCCAGTGTCACTCTGCTAAGATTGGTGTGGATGGAACACAGTAATGTGCTTCAGTTTTAAAATAATTAAAGATATATTTAGGGGGTGGGGCTGGGGCGGTTGTTCAGTGGTACAGTGCTTATTTGGCATGCATGGGGACACGGGTTCAAACCCTAGCACCATGTACACAACAAAATGTTGGAGCAATGAAAGCCACATGAAAAACTAAATAAAACTGATTCTCTCTTTCTTTCTCTCTCTCTCTGTCTCTCTCTCTCTCACTGTCCCCCTCTCTCTTAAAAAAAGAAAGAAGGAGAGAAAAGTAAAGAAAAGCCAGTTCGAGCCAGGAGTAGTAGCACACACATGCAATCCCAGCAACTCAGGAGGTGAGGCAGGAGGATCGCATGTTCAAGGTCAGCCTCAGCAATGCAGCAAGGCCCTAAGCAACTGAGTGAGACCCTGTCTCAAAATAAAAACAAAAGGGTCTCATTGATAAAGCCCCCTTGGGTTCAATTCCCAGTACCAAAAAAGAAGAAGGAAAAAAAAATAGAAAAGTCAGTTCAAGGGGAGCCAAGACAAGAGTACAAGCCAGTGTGATTGGCCGTCCACGCTCTCCCTGCTGCCGGCATTCTTTCCATAGTCTCTGTCATTTATTTTCCTTAATTTGCCAGTTCTGCCCAGGCATTGAACATAAGTTAACTCAGTTCACTTGAGTTACATTGATAACACAACTTTCAAGAGCTTTTCCGTTGGCTGAACCCAGGCCCAGGATCCGGAACAGTTAGCTCTGGAAATAGAAGCCCCACCCACAGAATCTGCACGTGTGAATTGGCTAATTGTTCTTTCCTTATTGCGTCCCATATCCTGCTTTCGGTATTCAATCATAGCAAATGGGTATCATTCATGATGCTTTTCTGAATTTACTTCAACATATTAAAATTAAAACTGAAGGGGCTGAAATGGTGGCTCAGCAGTTGGAATGCTAGCCTGGCATGCGCGAGGACCCGGATTCAAACCTCAGCACCACATACGCAACGGAGTGTCAGAGAAACAAAGGCCAGATGAAAAATAAAATTGATTCTCTCTCTCTTTAAAAACACACACACACACACTGGAAATGAAAGAGCTAGGAAGGCCCCCACCCTAATGCAGTACAGCCTTGCTGGCTTCCTGGGTAGGAGTTGTGAGGGGCCCCAGCATCACCCCTCACTCAGGAATGAAGGTACCAGGGCGAAGAGCTGGAACCCCTACCCAGCTTCCTGTTTGTAGTCAGCACACAGAGTTCTTTCCAGGGTTTCTTTGGCTCACTGCAATAAGACTGATCTTTTTTTATCCTCCCCCTGTCTCTCCCATGTAATGTCAGCTGTAAGGAGCGGCTTATGCCCCGCATGTATTTGTTTTACTTGGAATAATATTTAAATATTTGAAGACAGGTTTAAAATATCAAACACAAATTCTTTAAAAAGAAAGAAAGAAAACAAAGGCAATGTACTTACACCTTCTTTAAAATACAGGGTTACTTCAGGAAAAGAAAATTGTATGAATTTCCCATCCTCAACCCACAGATTGTCACTTTCTCGGTGTTAAGCTCAGAAAGGCAGAAGGAATTCTTTGGCAAACAGTGTATTCTGTGGGAAATTTGCATATTGCACACATGAGCTATTAATTAGGCTGAGATTTGTACACACTTATCTGCACGGATGTTGTTCAATGTCTGCAGCAGTCACAGAAAACCAAGCTGGGGTATTTTGCTCCTGTGAAGTCGGAGTAATGTGGAGTGGGTATTTTAAGGATATTGTCATTCACACAAAGCCCATACTGGAAAGGACATCTGCTAACAGTTCCTCATGTCACCAAAAACATGATAGCGAAGTATCAAGTCAGGGGGTAACTCCTTCCCACTTGTGCTCAGACACCAAAACAGCCAGCAACATGAGCCCATATGGCCTACCTCATCCTTGCTTTCTTGATTCACAGCCTGCGACATGAATGTCCACAAGCAGTGTGTAATCAACGTCCCCAGCCTCTGCGGGATGGATCACACAGAGAAGAGGGGGAGGATCTACCTGAAGGCCGAGGTCACTGATGAAAAGCTCCATGTCACAGGTAAGGCACACTAGACCAGGAGCTACGCTTTTGGTGAAAGAATGTCAAAGTGATGCCAAGGCCCGATAGGAGCTGGGCTCGAAGCCCCGCTTTGGAATCGTCACCATCTCTGAGCCCTGTAGACTCGAGCTAACACCTTTCTCAGGAGACTGGTCTGTATACCCAAATTCCTAAATGTTCAGCGTTCATGTAAAGTTACAACCACTTGCGGATTGAGGTTTAGACAGTTTTTTCAGTCAGCTTTTGCACTGCTGTGATCCGAAGCCCTAACCAGAACAGTTAGAGGAGGAAAAGTTCATTATGGCCCATGGTTTTAGAGGTTCAGTCTGTGATCAGTCGACTCCATACCTCTAAGCCCAAGTTGAGGCAGAAGAGGTAAGGACATGGTGGAGGAGAGCAGCTCAGGACATGGGCACCAGGAAGTAGAGCTAGCTCTGCTCACCAGAGCTAAAATTGAGACCCCAAATGCATACCCCCAGTGACCCACCTTTTCCAGCCACATTCCACCTGCCTACAGTTACCACCAGTTAATCCACATCAGGGATTAATCCACTGACTAGGTTACACCTCTCATAATCTCATCATTTCACCTCTGAAGATTCTTGCATTATCTCACATCTGAGCTTTTGGTGCACACCATATCTAACCCATCAGACTAGTATATTCTCCTTCTAGTGCTGGGGAACATGGAAAGCAGTTAATCAAAATCGTATCAGTGAGCATGGCACTAGGGCAGGGATATGGATGGATGGAGGGTCCAGATGTTTAGTGGCATCAGGCTATGATGACCTGGTAAATCCACCTCAACAATGGTAGTGACAGCCACTGAGTGTATTCTCGGGCTTTCTCTGTGTTAGGTACGGTGCTAGAGAGTTCTCGTAGATTGTTTAGTGCTCACAACTACTTGATTATTGACCTCATTGTCCAGAAGAGGAAACTGAGGCACAGATAGGTTGTTAACGTAAAGCATTGCAGTTAGTAAGGGAAGAGCCAGGATTGAGACACTTGATCCAAACCCTCTGCTTCTAATAGTCCTACTAGCTGTATCTCCCAGAAATGGCCCCGCCACAGATCTGAATTCCCTCTCCATCACATCCCTCCAGGATCTACGACAGGGTGCGCTCTGCCATAGCCTGGCTTTTTCTATAGTTTCCCCACCAAATACACTTTTGGTGCAACAACATCTTAATCAAGTCTTGGTGGTCCAGTACCTAGCCCATGTCCTCAACGTGGCTTGACTTCTCTGTGCCAGGACCCACCCCACGTTGATTTATGAAGTAATCCTCCAACAGCAGCCTCTGCCTTGCTCTTGGGTCTCCCTCATGAACCACTGTATGCTTTTTCTTTGATAAATGCATTCATTTTCATTTGATCAGCAAAAGTATTACATTCCCATTTGTACTTGGGAATTTTAAGCTATCCTAAGTGTTGGGAAGATTGACTTTGTAATTTATTTGTAAGTGGCAGATAATATAGAAGAAAACCTAGAAGGGCCTAAGGGAAAGAAAAAGGAAGGAGGGAAAGTTCTGGAGAAACTTTATGTTGGGAAACATCCTCACTTTTTTTTTCCTTTGAAAAATAAGCATATTTTCTACCCAGCACTGGGCTCTCAGCTAAGAATGCAGGGAAGCCAAGCAAAGGATCTTGAAGACTTGCAGGGAGAGAGACCTTGGCTGCCTGCGGATGAACTCACTGAGCAGATAAACTGTAACCAAGGTCAAGATGGGATCTGAACGAAACTCCTGGCACACACAGACCCCCTGTGCCTCTTTGCATTTTGGAGAACTTCCTTTATTTTCTCCAGACTCTTCCTGTTGCACTGGGGCCTGTGGCTCTCTCCCACATTTCTCTTTAATGGGGCTGAGGTTAACATTAGAATCCACTCTGCCCTTCTTTCATCGGATGGGGCCCCTGCATTAGTCAGCTCTTCATCCCTGCCCATTCCAGTCCCTGATTGGCCTGAGTGGAGCATCATGGCGGAAGGGTGTGGCAGAGGAAAGCCACTCAGTCTCTGGCAGCCAGGAAGCAGAAAATGAGAAGGGGTCAGGGACAAGATATATCCTTCAAGCCCCCAGCAACCTACTTTCTCCAAACACCACCTCCCAGTAGTCCATTCAAATTATTAACCCATCAAGTGGATTTATCCACTCATGAGCTTAGAGCCCTCATGATTCAGTCATTTCCTAAAAAGCCTCTCTGGACATTGCTGCCTTGGGGACCAAGCCTTTAGCACATGAGCTTTTGGGGGACATTCCAGATCCAAACCATAATGGCTCCTCTGACCACAGCTCCCTTGCCCAGAGGAGGCAGGGCTTCGTGGGGACCATGAGCTTGGCTTTGAGAACATTTGCAATGTCACAGCCTCCCTCCTGTTTCACCCTCATTTCTACTAGGACTCCTGCATTGTCAAAGCATCATGCTGGGGGCAGGGAGCATGCAGGTTAGGAGGAAATGGCCATAAAACCTGGCAGGTGGGAGGAGACTGAGAGGCTCCAGTGGAATGCCTAGGGGCTAACTGTGGCCTGCTTTTCCTCCCTTTCCTCTGTTCCCCCAAGCCTCTGCTGTTGGCAGTCGCATAGACAAGCAGGTGAATAGTCAGCGTACTTATGAGGCTCACAGGTGGCACTGTGTAGCTTGCTGTAAGGCGAGAAGGCCTGGACGGGTTTCAGATGTTTCGCTGTTGCCCGTTGTGTTTCTGGGCAAAGCAAACATGCTGTGGGTGCTGGGCTTGCCCACTTGGTGCTGGCTGGGTCATCCAGTCTCTCCTATAAGCCTCAAGCATCCTGCAGATGAAAAGTGCACACAGAAGCACAGGTGCCCTGGCTGGGGTGGCACACAGTGCAAGGGCAAGGTCAGGTCCCACCATGCTGGGGCTCGTAGCACACTCGTCCCCCACCCGCTGCCAGGGCTGAGCGTGACTCATTTGTAGAGTCATCTGAAGGGGTATATCTTCCACTGAGATGGACATGGACTCTCCACATGTTAGAAACTAAATTACGGCAGTTAGCTAAGTCACGTCTCTAAAGAATTAATTAAAAAAAATTTGTATGGATATAGATTTACTCAAACGGGAATTCAGCAGTATTAATAATGATCATGTCTTACTCCATTTAAGCTGCCATAACAAAGTACCCTAGACTGGGTAATTTTTTTTTTATTGAGGAGTTGTACAATCATAAACGCATATAAAGTAACAATATGATATGCATTTGATCCTCATCCACATCACCCACACCTCGGATTCTTGGTTCTTCTATTTCCCCCACAACAAATATAAATATCCGTGTATACACACACACACACATATATATATATTTATATATGTATAAAATATATAAATATGCGTATATATAAATATGATTGTGAATTTTCCAGAATTTAATTATCCCTTACGTATGATTTGGCTTCTTGGGAGTGGGGGGTAAAGAGTAGAGTACATTTAGACTGGGTAATTTATATAAAAATTAGAAACTTTCCTCTGGTAGCCGGGGCAGCTGGGTAGCCCAGGATCAAGGCACCAGCAGATTCAGTGTCTGGCGAAGGCTAGCTCTCTGCTTCCTAGGCACCTCTTGCTGTATGGTCACGTGTGGAAGGGGAGGAGGGTCGTGCCCTCATGTGGCAGAAGAGGCAGACGCCCTCCAGTTGACCCCTTCTATAAGGGTAGTGGTACCATTCATGATAGTAACTCCATAAATATTTGCTAAAGCCTCATTCAGCACTCCCAGGTACTCTGAGGTTAGAGTCCAAACATGGGGAGAAGGGCATCAGGAGGAGATTAAAGAACAGTCCAAGGCCAAGTGTAATTAAATGCCACATTATGTGGCCTCTAAGTAGGTCACCACAGTAAGGTGCTCAGGGTGGGGAGGGACCCAGGCAGGGAAAGACCCCGTGGAGAAGGAGTTGGCTGAAGGCCTGTGGGCTTTTGAGAAGTCAGGGAAAGAGAGCTGTCCCCATTGAGGGACAGAATGGGATGCAGAATTAGCCTGGCTTTAATGAGAACACACTACAAACAACACACCATAATGAACAGAGCTTATTGTCCAAATGCAAGCAATTTCTTGGAAAATGCATTTGAAACTCAACTCTGAGCAGCTGTGATAATTGCTCGATTCACTCAGCCCCCATTTTACCTGTTTAGAATTGCTCAGGTTGAAAGTAATTTCCAAAGTAGCATAGAAACTCCCAGTGGGAGTTCTGCTCTGGGATGGAGCTCACCCTTTTGAAATCAGAGTTGAGGTTTTTTTTCCGGATTAGTGCAGTTTTTATGGGGAAGGCCTCTCCCTTCACGAATTTTTTTTCCTTGCCTTTGGGCAATGGTGCAAATTATCAGAAGAGTGTCATTCTTTTTTCCTCTAATAGGCAATTTTAATAGGTTTTCTACATTCTGGGGCGCTTTTTTATTTGGTTTGGAGGAGTGGTAAAGAAAATTCCTCATGGGAACCAGTTTTCAATTTAATGTTGTAAGTAAATGGAAAAAAAATATCATGTGCTTTACAGCTGTTTCAGAAACATATCTCTCCCACAGGTTATTCTGAAGAAGAGTCTAATTTTTGTGAATACTTGAGATTGTTAATTTAGCGTGGAGACTGAAGTACTGACCCAAGATCCTGTGAGGGAGGGGAGAACTTCCTCCTGGTCTTTGACTCCTTCCAGCATAGGGACCCATCCTTCTGTCCACCTTCCAGGGCCACCTGCAGTTCAGAGTCTGCACCACCCACCCCACCCCCCATTATTGTGATTAAAACGCTGACATTCCCTCAATGTGTTGTTCTGCCTGGCCACAGCTCTGAATAATAGCTCATTCCTCAGTTCAGCTGTGCATTATACATTTACTGAGCAGTGTCTGGCTCTCTGCTGGCACTTGAGGTACCAAAATGATCAGGACATGGACTTCGTCACAGAATGTGTGTTCTTTGTGGGCAGGGGAGTTGACGTGAAGAGGAACTGCAGGCCGGTGCTGGAGGTTGCTTAAAGAACAGTGGGAGCTTGGGAGATAGGGAGCTGCAGGTGGCAGCTTCACACAGAAGTGGCAACAGAGTCAGAAAGACAGGGAGGGACAGGGTGTCCAGGCAAGGATGTGGAACACACTTCCCCAGGGGTTCAGGGATTTCTAGGGAGATGTGCCGATAGTGGAGGAAGATTGTGTCTTTCCATTTTCAAGGGCCAGGACTAGTCTCGGCTGACAGATGGCAGTCCTGAGGAGCCATGGTGTGGCCTTTGAGATCTGCTCTCTTTCCAACAGGAGGATCTTAAGTTCCAACATGGCGGAGCACCGGGCTCCCAGCCTCAGCACCACCCTTCACCCCAGCTTCACACTTCCTCTGGTGTCGGCAGGAGCAGCATTGGTAGCATGTTGTTTGCCTGGGAGCCTTGCTCAGGTTCCTTTCCTGATGGCAGGCAGTGTTGGGGCTGCCAGCAGGGAGGAGTTGGATGGAGCTGCTCATCTAAGAGGAAAGTGCTAGATGGTGGTAATTTCTATTAAATAAAATCTCAGCCATGAGGTTGGAGCCAGATCAGAAACTCAGAAAGCGTTGAGGTGATGAATCTGGTCTTCAGGTTGGATAGACAGAGGATTCCAGCAGGAAGCTGCTGTTCTTGGGTACCGCTGATAGTCCGTTATTGCTGCTGCTGCTGCATTTGACCACCTAGCTAAGGTGTTCTCTAGGCTCCCTCTGCTGCAAAGGCATCATTTTTATTTGTAAGTAATAAGGAGTCTGGTGTTGTACTTAGGGTCCAGCAACCTTCCACCCAAAGGAGTCAGCATTCATTGATGAGTCCTAATCGATGATTTCATTGATAGCTGCAAAATGGTCATTTTCCAATTCTGTATCCTGCAGGGCTCATCAGCTGGCATTCAAGAAGAGCTGTCTCTTTACCTCCATCTACTTTTTTTGAGTTATCAGTTTGGGCTTACAAGTTATTTTTTACTGTCTGTCTTTATACTCATTGTCCAACGTCTAGCCATGGAAACCCCTTGTGTTCTTTTGACATAATCCATCTTTTTTTATTTGTTTGTTTTTAAGCACTTCCTTTCTGGAACCTGAAGGCTCACCAAGTACCTCCATCATTCCTCAAAGAACTTTTTTGTTTGTTTGTTTTGATTTGATTTTCTTTAAAAAATAATACTTAGAATTCAAGAGCTGGCTTGTAACGTATTCCACGGGCTAAGCTCTTTCAACAGATAGAGATAGGATTTTTAATGACTTCACACTGGTGCTTCAGTTCCGATCCTGACCCCAACTTTTCCACAGCCTGTATTCATCCTCCCTGCTCCTAAAACACCAAAACTGTTGCACGTTGCTCTATTCCACATGAGGCGCAGCAGAGCTTCAGAATTACTATCCTAGTACCTCTACCAAGAACAAACCTACTCAATAAAGTTGACAACTTTACCACATTTTAAAAAAAAAAAAACTTTAGGTGATATTCCACTAAAGATGTGGCTACTTGAATTAATGTTTTGCTGTGTGGTTGTTGATATCAATTTGATACGTCCTACTTTAACAAAATGATCAAGCTTTCAGGGCCTGACTTCAGGCTACTGAGCAGAACAACATAGCTTGGATGCCCTCAACAACAGACATTTATATCTCAGGGTTTGGGAGGCTGGAAGTCCAGGATCTGGTGTCTGGTAAGGTCCCTCCACCTGGCTTGCAGAGACTCTTCATGTTGTATCTTCACAACGCTCTTGTCCCTTCTTACAACAGCACTAATCCCATCAAAAGGGCCCTGTGACCTGAGTATCTCCTAAAGATCCCACCTCCAATACTATCACACTGGGGTTAGGGATTCAGTGTATAAACATTCAGCCTCCCTCCAAAATGTCACAAAGTGAAAGGATGATGTGGTGTCATAGAAAGTACACTGCGCCATCTAAGGTCACGTATTCTGCGGGGATGGTCCATTCAGACCCAGAGACTGAGTCATTCTGTATGATAACTGGCCTGGATTTTTCAAAGCTGGAAATGTCATGAAAAACAAAGGGACCATTCTTGATTAAAGGACACTAAAGACATTGAGACCACCAAATGCAATCTGTTAACAACTGATTGGATCTTGTATCCAAAAACAGAAAACAAAATCAGAAACAGCTGGGAAGGAAATTTGGGAGATGAAGGGGGAATACGAATCTGGACTGTATTTGAGATACTGTTTTATGTCAGTGTGAAACTTCTGGGTAATAATGGTGATGTGATTATGGAGGGAAATGCTGGAATATTTTGGGGGTCATTTTTCCAAATATGTGCAACTTCCGTAGGGTATAACAGAAGCAGTAGAAGAGAACAGAAGCTGAAAGTCCTAGGAGGAGGAGCAGAGGGAGCGAGCGAGCTTGCGTGTGGGCAGAGGCCCCTGTAGTGGAGTTGTTACGGGGAATTTGGGCGAAGGGTGTGTGCACCCTGTTCTTTGTACTCCTCCTTCAGTGTCCCAGAGTTGGGCAGTGTTGTGCATGTCTGGAACTTTGTTCTGGTTGCTCCAGTACTTCCTGCACTCTGTAGCACCTGCTCTGCTGGAAGGAGGCCTCTGGGAAAGCAGAGGGGGTTGGCCCTCCTGTCTGGGTTCTTTGACTCCAGTGAGTTTCACTAGCCTGTGCCAACAGCTTACCAGTGCCCTTGCCTGTAGTGGACAGCAGACCAAAGGGGACACAAGTATTCTGCCCCCACCCTGAGTATTTCTTTGTGGCTCTGCACTGAGGCTGGACCTTATAGGTGAGGAAATGAGAATGAGGAGTTGGTCATGTGCCTCGGATCCCCCAGGAGGCCCTTTCATTTAGCTCCGGAAGTAGTTGTGGCATCTGATTGGGGCACCTGGTCATCAGGTGGTCTCTCCATGCCTGGCCTCTTACAAATGGAGGTGATAATGGAGTGACAGCCAGCCAAGACACAAGTAGCAGGTGCAGAAAAGGGGGACATTGCGGGCAAACCAGTGGCGCTGCTAGGATTTGTTGAGTGTCCAGGTCCTGCAAGCAGAGAAACCAACCTGAGTAAACTCCTTCCATGTCCCAGGCTGCCTGGCACTTCCTGTGTGTCATCACGGTAGCGCTTACAGAAGGATGCTCTTGTCACCACAACCACCACCACCACCATCATCTTGTAACTGAGGACAGTGAGACTTGGGGGCTTCAGGGGCCTCTCAGGCTGCACAGCCACTACATGGGGGCCACTTGCCTCTAGCAGCCCAGCCTGCCCTCCCCACTCTCCGGCCCACTGGCCCTTGGGCCCAGCCCAGGGAAGATGGTGGCAGGTTCACAGCCTGCTCGAGTACAGCTGTGTGGCTGAGGTGGCTCCAGTTCGGCGTTTCTTCTCTGCAGTTAGTAGTCGAGGTTACCCTGTGATGGGTCTGTGGCACCTGTAATTATAGCAGGCATTGGCACCACGTGGGTGAGGGTTACCATCCTTTACCCTAGAGCCTGCATTTCCCAGAGTGTAGATAATAGCAGCAGAGAATGTGGCTGGGGCCTTCCCTGCCCCACAGGAAGTGGCCTGGCCAGGCAAGGAAGGATGGAAGTGAACAGCCCTGCGGGTGCAGGCATGGCTGAAGGTGCCCTTTCTCAGCCCCAGGTTGTTGGCTTTTCTTACTGGCCCTCATTCTTCCCTGCTCTCAGAGTCTTCATCTTTAAAGAAACCATCTCCAGCGGTCACCTGTCTTTTGAGCTTACGGGTGCTTAGCATACTTCTGGGGGCTTTGGGGGGGATACATACTTTTGGGTTGGGGATTGAATGCAGGGCACTTAACCCCTGAGCACATCCCCAGCTCTCTTTGTTTTTATTTTGAGGCAGGGTCTCCCTAAGTTGCTGAGGCTGACTTTGAACTTGCAATCCTCCTGCCTCAGCCTCCTGAGTCACTGGGATTACAGGTGTGCACCGCTGTGCCTGGCACATCTTTCGCAAAAGAAAATAGGATCCCATCTCTAAGCTGAGAAGTGAGAGTGGTGTGCACCTACTGGGAGGTGCCTGCGAGCTTCTCCCTTCAAACACACGTGCTTCTAGCTCACACCTGGCGTGTTGTTCTGCCTCTCTCGGGCATTCCTAAATATCAGTGTCAAAGGTGCGTCTGGCCCCTTCTCCAGCCGCTGCCTCCCTCTCGCCCCACCCATCTTCCATCTTCCGGTTGTAAAGAAGACATAGCTGGGTGTCCACAGCACCTCCGGTGTTGCCCCTCCCTTGCGCCGTCCCCTGCTCCCTCAGCACCATCTTTTCAACACTCAGCTCCAAATACCTTGTTTTAGCTTTTTCACTGCTGCAACCCAAAGATCTGACGAGAGCAACTTCAAGGAGGAAAGCGTATTTGGGGGCTCAGGGTCTCAGAGGGTGCACTTAGTAGACAGCAAGTAGCTGTGTTCTTTGGGGCCAGAGATGAGGCAGAAAGAACATCATGATGGAGGACAGCAGCTGGGGACACGGCACCAGGAAGCAGAGAGAGCAAGAGCTGTCCTCACCATGACAAAGTATAAACCCCAAAGGCTCGCCCCAAATGGCCCGTCTCCTCCAGCCACACCCCGCCTGCAGTTGCCACCCAGTTAACCCCTCTCAGGGGATTAATGCGCTGATGGGGTTAAGGCTTTCCTGACCCTAGCTTTTCACCTTTAAGCCTTCTTCTGTTTTCGTACACATGAGCTTTGGGGGACACCTCCTATCCACACCGTAACACACCTTTATGAAGCCTCTCCTCATATTTTGTATCCTGCTCAAAGCGGACCACCTTCTGTGTCTTTCACGTCATCTTTACATTCGTTCACTTATGGGTTTATTTACACATTGGTCTCCATCTACTAGACCATAAGTCCTCTGAGGTCAGAGAGAGTCGTTCCTCCTGTACCCAGCTCAGGACCTCAGATATGTGACTGATATACCCATGTTCAGTCAGGAGTGGTGACCACATGAATGATGATGCAGATAGAAGTATACAAAAGGCACCGCACAGAGGATTCACTCAGGATGCAGTGGTGGCTCAGCAGTTGCAGCGCTTGCCGGGCATGCACAGGACCTTGGTTGAAACCCCAGCACCATATATACAACTAAGTGTTGGAGCAACAAAGGCCGGATGAAAAACACGTAAAATTGTTTCTCTTTTCTCTCTCCCACTCTCTTCCTTTCTCTCAAAAGAAAAGGGATTCCCTCGGTTTTGTCCTGTGTTCCTCCACCCTAAATCCAAGCAGCTCTTCCCACTTTTGCCCTACCTCTGGATCAAGTGCTGTTTTAGCAGAATTCATGAAGGCACATGACTTCTGGGATCTTTCAGAGATGCACACATCAGTCAAGAAAAAGGTTGTATCCTCTCACAGAGATGTGCCTTTATTTCCGTCCCGACCGGGCACCTTGTCCTGACTTACCAGTGGCAGGCACAGCTAAATGTCAGATGAGTACTAACTCGCGGCGTGCCCTCCTACGGGCTGTTATTCATGCGGTTCTCTTTGCAGCAATTCCAACCCAGCTTTCCATGCTGGGAGCTTAGTCACTGGAGCCCTGTGGGAGGCAGCAAGACTCCGTGAGGAGCAGAGGGCCACCAATGTCATTTCCTTAATGCAGTATTTGCCTTTGTCTCAAAGTGCCCCGGTTTTTAATGCGCAAGTGACATGGCTTCTCTCTTCCTGCTGAGAATGATCCCAGGCCCCCGAGACTCTTTCTTGGGGCCTCAGTTGTCCATCTCCTTTGACTTCAGTGACTCCTGCCCTGAAGAAGTTCTCTTAAATAAAGGCTCTGAATGCGTACACCCCTGGAAGGGGAGATACAAATTATTTCCAGGGCCTTTTTCAAGATTACACCATTAGCATACAGAGACTTTGACATTGACCACGCAGGTCATCTTTGTGCTGGATTTTAATTGCTTCTAATTATAGGATTATCATTTAAGAACAAGATTAATTGCCATGAAATCATTGCAAGGAACTTGATCTTCTAGAAAGTCGATGCCTTAGCCAAGTGAGGAATCTCGTAGAGGCTTGCCAAGGATGCCTTTTCTGTCACTTCCATTGAAATTTTTTTAACTCTTTGATGGGAGATTGCAGGGAAGGGGGCTTTTAGGGCATCAGGATAAAAAGGAAATACATAACAGATTAATGCCCGTTTTAGGTTCCCAGATAAAAGGACACTTGAACAGTGTTTAGAAATCACTGGATTCACTATTGGAAATGTCCCCAAATAAATGCAGATATTTCTTTTCCTGTCTCGATCCATGTCATCTTCATGGATGGGCAAGAGTGGTCCAGCAGAAAGCTGGAGTGGGCAGATACTATTTCAGGATCCTTTCCAATACTACCTGCTGTGATGTCCTACAGGGGAAATTTTTTTTTCAGATGTTTTATAAAGGATTTTCCAATTAGCATATATACACATGCCCTGGTTAGTGGCGTCAAAATGGCAGAGAAACATCAGGCTCTGTTCATCTCAGCTTCTGAGCCTTTCCACTTGGAAAGATGCAGATTTCCTGAGAAAACACAAGATGAGTTAGCTCCTGGGGTGATTCTAAAATATCTCTGAAAAGAGTGGGCCGTGGCCACCTGCAGGAAGCTCTGCACGGAGCATCCCCACAGGGCCTTTCTGTGTGACAAGAATGGTAGCTGTGCTTAACCTCCTGTTCCACTTTGTAATTAATGCAAGGTTTGTGGTTAATTAAAGACAGTCAGGGTCCCTTTTCAAAGCAAGGCAGGCATTTTTTCCCTGAGAATAATGGTAAATAGCAGAAGCAAGACAAACTTCCTATAAAAAGTTTTCGAGGTGGGAGTGCCAGGTTTGGGGATAGTTACATGAGGGAAATGTTTCCCCAGCTTAGAGCCAAAGAATGGACCAGGAAAGTCTGGTTTGCTGCCCACCCAATAGGGGTGGGGTGGCCAGAGGGGGGCTCTTGCCTTGGGCAAGACTGCACTGCTTCTCCCTTGAAGTCACTCTCCTGGGAGTGCGGGTGCAGAGAATGTGGGGACATAGTTCTCTGGTGTATGTTATTGCTGTCATTTTCTAGGGTGTCTGGGTACTGTCCACAGGAGAACTCTCATGAGAGGTCAGAAGGGACAGAGTATGTGCAGCCATCATTAGAAACAGCTCAGTCCAGCCTTATCACTTCTTACCAACACACAGCCACTCAGGTGACCCTGGAGCCTATTTCCGTCCCTAACCCTAGTGGCAGAGGGACTCTCTAATCCTCAGAAATTCTGGCTTCCAAAGGATGCCAGTAATGTTTGGAAAACTTGGCACACTTTGAATGACTAACAGTCCAAGAGGTTAGCATTACCAGGGGACTTTATTTATATGATAATAGGAGTCACCCTGGTTTAGAGGAAACCAGCGTTGGCTTTGGGGTGAGAGAGATTGGATTCAACTCCACTGTATCCCCAGCTGATGATGGATAAGCATTAGGGATTGTTCCAGTCCCTTTAAAACATATAGTTCAATAAATTGAAGTTTATCACTTTATTGACACATTAACTCTCTTGATCTGGACTCATTCAAGATGTAGCTATAATCACTTCTTTTTTCTTTGCTTTACCAAGCCGGCAAGCAAGACACTAGCCTACTCTGGAAAGTCGGCTTTGAAAACAGTGTCTCATAGGACGGAACAGTGGTGTAGTAAACCAAGAACATCAGCTTAAAGACCCACCTGGCTGTGAGCCTTGGTCTCCTCACTTCACCAGCCTGTTTCCCCTTCTGCATCTGCAAACTCAAAAAGTTAAGATACAATAACTGCTTGAACTCCAAGGTGCCCTTTAACTCCAGCATTTTGCTGCTGGGCGAGTCCTTTGGAGAGAAAACGCTAATCCTTGATATGGGTGTCTGCACCTCTTGAGGAAGGAGTAGTAGAGTTGGAGATCCTAGTGAGTCCACAGCCAGATTAGGCATGAGAAGCTTCCAGTCCAGTGACTTTCAACAAGCTAAAACAGCAGATGCCTCCCAGTGGCATCTTATCTGAAATGATATTCCCACTAAAGAGAACATGCTCCTTCTCCATGGCCTGTGAACTGACCTGTGGAGCCGAGTCCAAAACCCTCACTACTCAGGTGCAAAAACCAGGCCTTAGCGAATGTGATTGCTAGATGGAGCATTTCTGGTTGTAAGGGATTAAACCAAACTCAGCCAAACCAAGGCAGAAAGAAAAGAAACTAGTGTGTCCTATAAAACTCAAGGATGGGGGTGCTGTGGGGCCATAGGAACATCCAGAATCATCTGGCTTTCTGGGCCTTAACCTCTTTCTAGATACTGCTGTCACTGGCCCTGGCCTCTCCCCTGCAACACGTTAGGCTTAAGTTGCAGAAGTTGTGACCAGGGACAGTTTCACAGCTCCCCCTCCCTGCTATGTGGGGCACATCCAGACCCTCCGGGAAGGGGAGGCGCTGGCTCATTCTGGGTTGCGTGCCATCCCTGAACCAGTCTACTGTGACAAGAGGGCAGAAGAAGTAGGGACTGGGGCTGGGGAAGGATATTTCCCAGGCACAGGGGGTGGTGCTAAGCAGACAGAACAACAGGTAAGGCAGTTATTAGCTCAAGACAAGAGCCAGGTTGTGCAGGAAGTTGGTTTGGGAGCCAGAGCCCTGCTGTCTCTTTGGGTGCCCTTCCCCTTCAACCCTGTTGTACACATCCGTGAAATTACTAAAAAGCAGTGACAGTGTCTGAGCTCATGTACAAAAATCTGATGTGACTCATCAGTTCCTTCTAAATACATGAACATGCTCCTGGCCTGACCAGTTTCCAAAAACAGCTAAGGATGAAGACAAAATTTTGATTGAATGACATTTGTCCATCTCAACCACCAGGCACATCCTTTATGCCTCACGTTTAGAAACTCTCAAACAGCACACCAGGTTCTAAGTGTACATGGTGGAGAAAAGGCTCCGTGATGGCAGGACCCGCAGGGAGCAGAGCCTTTCAGCAAGGTCACAGTCTGTGGAATAAGGAAGGGACTACTGATTAGGGCCCAGGAACTAGACAAAGCCTTCCGGGCTGCATTTGGAGCTGTTGGCTTAACAACTCTCCACCAGCTTTGTCTGTGACCTGTGTGGCTGGCTTGGCAGAATTGCGCCTCTGGTCCCTGCGGCTTCGCTTTCAAGAGGAGTTCCAACGGCGAGAATGAACCAGTTGGCAACACACTAGCAATGCCTCTGAGCCTTTAGCCTCTGTCCCCAGGAAAGCCAGGCCACCCGCTCCCATTCAGAAAGGGAAAGAAAAGCAAGGTACATTTTATTCCTGAAACATTGCCACAAGGTCCTCCCACGGTTAGGGAAATGACGTTTCCTAATGGGTTTGTAAACTGTGGGCATAATGTTCAGGACACCAGGGCTTCTCTCCCCACCATCACAGATCACAGATGCCCACCTCCTCGAAAGGTGCGTGGAGGTCTTCATCCTGTGCACAGCCCCTGACGTGTGGCTTCTGCAGTGCTGGCTCTCTTCCCACTTGATTACTCTTTTCTGCCAATTTGGAGATTATTCCAGCATCATGGCTCAGTGAACCACGGACAGTTGGGGAGATTAAGGATTTGGGAGTCACTATCTTGGCGGCTTCACTGGATTAGCAGTTTCAAATGCAAGATCCTCGGCTTTGAGCCACCTCTCTTCATTGTCAGTTCAGTCTGTCATTGGGTTCGGTGGTGCGTCTGTCTTGTGGAGGTCTAAGGCATTGGCAGATGGACGCTGTCAGGGACGGAACCCAGAGGCCTTGAGAAAGCCCAGTTGTTTCTAACTGTGCTTGAGATGGGAAAGATTTTGTTAGTGAAAACCTTTAGCCCAGACATCATACATTTAATTGATGTTTACCTTCAGATTTATATTTTCAGATTAGAGACAGAAATGGTAGAACAGATACAAAAAATGAAAGGGAAAAAAACTTTATTCTTATCTTGTCTCTCTCTGATGATGGCATTGTTCCAGAGGTGGGAACTAATAGTCTCTTGTTTTTAGGAATGTGTAGTATCCCCTAATATGTGTGCTACTCAGAGAATCGGCTTTGAGCCTATTTGGGGGGAACCAAAAATGTACGTAAAAGTCATTGATCCTGTAGGTGGTGGGAACAGCTCCGGGGGTGGGACAGTTGATCCCTTCTGCAGACTGATGGAGGGCAGAGGCCGTCACTGGTGGACTGTTCCAGGCTAGCCGGAGATGCTGCTCAATGCTGAGCCAGGACACTCCAGGGAGGAAAGCCCAGAGACCACAGGAGATGGGGCCCCGAAGGTTAGCTAGAGAGACTAGATTCCTGCTTGCTCCCAGCCTGGAAGGTTTCAGCACTCAGTCCCTTGTGTGAAGGTGACAGAAAGAACGTTGGTTTTAGTGGGCTTTGTCTGGTAAGCATCCTGATGTTTCAGGCAGGGTGGGGTCAGAACTGATAAACATTTGTGCCATTGTCTGCCACGCTCATGTGAATGCTTGTGATTTTATTAGCAGCTGCCTGAGAGCCAGGCCTGATTTAATTTAATTTAATCTCCTGGGTTATTTTGGTTTGGTGTAGTCTATTTTAAGTAGAGAGGAAGGGGAAGTAATCAGATGGAAGAGGTGGATGAGGGAAGGGCCAGGGCCTTGTACTCCCTCTCTTCCCCCAGTTACTAGCCTGCCCATCTTGATACACAGGGAAGCACTTGATGGAAGCAGGTCAGGATGAAGTTCTGGTTCTCACAGTCCTTGTGTCCAGTGTCTCCCCCTTTCCCTCTGAGAGGATACCCGTTCTCTGAGCTCTGGGGCCAGCAGGTACAGGGAGGACTGACTGTGCCAATGGGGAAAATGAATGGGGCAGTTTCCCTGGTGCCAGCAGAGAGCTGAATAATAGCACCTCCACCTCCCCTTCCTTCTCCTTGGGTTTGTCAGTGTGCTATCTGTCTTCGTGGCTGTCTGTCATTGTGGTATTGTGCAATACCTCGCTGTCTTTGGACTTTTTAGCTCCTCTGGCGTTGGGCTCTGTAGAGGCAAGGTTGCCATAGTCTCCCTGCTTGGTGGGTGTTGCCAAGTAAAGATGTTGTTCAGAGGCTCCTTATTGAGATCCAGGGCCTCTAAGTCATCTGAGCCTTGTGGCCTGGAGCTGTTGTGCCAGCTCTGAACCCGGAAGCAACATTCCAGGTCTACCCTGTCATTCTCTGCTCCCAGGGGGACCCTGAGGCTGTACATTTGGTTTGGTACCAAGAGTGATCAGCAACAAGAGAGAATTGTGGGTGGTCAGAAAGAGATCCCAAAGGTAATGAGAACATCTAGATTTTTAAAAAAGAAGAGAAAACTTGTGGTTGAGATAAGAAGAGGCTTTGCTGGTGAAAGTCTCTGCCCTGACATCATCAGAGACGATCTCTCATCGTAAAGAGGGTTTCATCCAGTCTCCTGTGGCTGCTCTGGAGGTGGAAAGCAGTGTGCACTGGAGTGCAGCTGCCACGCACCCGGAGCCTGCAGAGCTTATCAGCTGCAAAACCCCGAGTTTGTGGGAGCGCCTGGCGCCTAGAAAGTGCTCAGGACATCCTTGAGACGCCGGGTTCACCCTCTGGGTGACGCTGACACTAATAATAATAGTCAAGAGCTGGTGAGTGCTTACTTTGCACAGGCACTGAGCCAAAGGTTCTCCTTCTGTAAACTCATTGAGTGCTTACAGCTCCTATTGGGGGAGGTTGTTGTTTTCTTTGTTTTATAGATGAGGAAATGGAGACTTAGAGGATTTCAGGAACTTGTCAAGTGACAACAAGAAGCTAGAACTGGAATGTTCTGGGGCCTGGGAGTTCCAGGGTTTTTTGGTATAGGCAGAGAGTCACCCGCATGACCGTGACCATTCTCCTGCCATACCGTGGAGTGGAGGTACCCTTAGAGAGAGTACTGGTCTGGTGCTGAGCAGAGGAACAACAAGAGGGCATCTCGGGTGGCCCAGGCACCCTCCATGACTCACGAGAGTCAGTTTCTCAAAGTGCTGCTGCTCCGGGTGCAGATTGCGGCTCCCACAGCAGCTGTCCTGAACCACGTTCTCCAAAACCAAGAGCAGAACCTGCAAGTCCGTGACTTCTCCAAGGTGATCGTTACCAACAGCCACATTGAGGAGACACAGCTCTGAGTGTTTCCTGTTCCCACCTTGTAGTAGGTGAGACTTAAAACAAAACATGCCTCCGTGTTTAGGGTGCTGTTGGAGGGAAGCTTCTCTCCATTACTCAAAAAGGAACACACGTCAGGAAAGGCAGAGGCAGCCAAAGGCGGGGGCTGGCGTGTGGCTCATTCTGGTCTCTCAGGGATGGCCAGGCCCCTGGAGACCAATCCCAACAGTCCTGACTGTACAGTATAGCAGGATGCCAGTTTATTAATTTACAGAAAGAAATAGGGTTACCATGCGCTGACAGCGCAGTCTCAGTGTGGAAGACAGGTTATGATAGCCCATTTGATTGACTTGCATGTGAAGTGCTGTCCCAGAGGCCTCATATAGTGGAATCTACTGGGTACTGCCTTCTCTTCCCATAGACAGATTTGGGAGTGAGGTAAGCATTTAATGGCATCAGGCTAAGATTGAACCCTTATCTCAAGATAGAGGCAGCTATCTGTGTTGTCTGGGCTGGAGACTCTGGAAGGCCAACGCTTGGACGCGTCTCCTGGACCCAGTCTCACAGTCACGGCCGATGTTTGCTTCCGAGCCTCTGCTTATTAAATGTATTTGTGCAGATCTTATAAGCTTAGGAAGTCTTGGCACCTCTGTCTCCTTCAGGGGACTTAGGGATACCCTTCTCCATTCCGGTAGTGATGGATCCAAGAGTTTGTTGACTCCCAAACGTGAATCTTGCTTTCCTTGTTTCCCAGTACTCAAGAGCTATGGTTTGAATGTGTCCCTCAAAATTTATGTGTTGGAAACTTAATCCCCAAAGTTATATGTTAATAAGTATTTGAGAAATAGGACCTTTGGGAGGTGATCAGATTGTTTTTGTGGGCTCTGCCCTCCTGAATGGATTAACCCATTCATGGATTGATGGATTTATGGATTATTGTGGAAGTATTTTGTTATAAAAGCAGCTCTATCTGGCTAGCTTGCTCTGTTGCCATGGATGCCCTCCACCATGTTATGAAGAAGGAGCTGAGCAGATACCGTTACCATGCCCTTGGCTTCCTAGTCTCCAGAACCAAGAACCAAGTAAACCTCCATTCTTCATAAATTATCTGGTCTTCAGCATTCTATCATAGCAACAGAAAGTGGACTAAGGCTCCAAGGGAGGTAGAATCACCTCATTATGGCTCCCAAATAGCCAACAAGGCCCTTTGTTTTTTAATTAATTGATTGATTACTTTTTTGGTGTCAGGAGTTGAACCTAGGGTTGCTTTTACCACTGAGCTATATCACCAGGTCTTTTTATTTTTTGAGACAGGGTCTCACCAAGTTGCTGAGGCTGACCTCAAACTTGCAATCCCCCTGTCTTGGCCTCCCAAGTGGCTAGGATTATAGGGGTTCACCACTGTGCCTGGAATTGTATATTAATTCTTTGAAGAAATGCCTTCCCCCAAAACTAAGTCTCTTTCCCTCAGATGATTGATGTGAAATGTTTGAATTAGCAGAGGAGTGATGTTTGTCTTAGAGAAGGTTCTTCTCTATCTCCAGATCCATGCTTGCACCCCCTCACTCAACTCCAGCTCCAGGGGATTGGTCAGTCCTCCAAAATATGTCAGAATTTTGCATCTATGTTCTCGGGGAGAGAGGGAGAGACTGGCTCTAGCTGTCATTTTCTCAAGGCATCATACGACTCTCCTGCACCCACATATACAAATTTAGGAATGACTTCCAGGACAAAGGACTACATGAAGGACCTTTATATACCTACTATTCAAACTAGCAGCGGACCTTTGTTGATACCATGAAAACTAAGGCAAAAACATACTATGAAAGTCGATCAGCAGGCAACTTACGTTCAAAGGAGAAGGTGTCACTGGTAGTTCCTTGTCTAACCAACCCCCCCGGCTTAGCAGACTGATAACTCGGTGAAGAGTGCCCAAGATAGTGGGCAGTGAGCAGGAAAGCTGCAAGTTGCCCAGTGCCTTCCCCGACCCCCGAGTCCCTTCTGGAGTATGTGAGCATGTGGTCAGCAGGAGGTTAAGGATCCAGGAGGTGAAGTAATAGCCCGCCTGGTCTGGTAGCATATTGAAAAGCCACACAGTGACCAGGTAGTGGCATAAGAGCAGAGTTAGGACATTCGCCATCAGCAGTGATGGTGGTGGCTCATATGCAAACTGGGAATGGCCAGGAGGCGTGTGCTCCACCTCCAGTTGACCAGGCTTCTAGAAACAGGATTCCAAGAGCCACTCAGGAAATCCACTTATCTTTGGATTTTTGGATTGGATTAAGTAAACCAGTTGGTAACTTCTGAAATGCAGTCTCTCTCTCGTTCCCCATGAAATGTTAACAAGACCTTGGTAAAGGCACAGTCAAGGCAGACAGACCACTTGGTACCTGCTTGGAAATTTTCCTCCTGATTGTCAGTGGTCTGGTCATAATGGATGCATAAAGTAGGAAAGTCCTGGGGCACCTGAAAGAAAGCTGGACGATTCCTCACACCTTCCCCTTTGCTGAGAGAAACAGGGTCTTCGCCAGGCAGTAACAACCTGGGAGATGTTTCTTTACCGTGGAGGTTGCTGTATTTCAGGAACCAAAATAGTGTTCTCCCTCATTTTCCCACCAATCTACAAGTGAACTGTGACTTCCAAAGGGAAATTAAAGGCCTGAGTGCTTGGTTCAGCTGGAGGTCTCTCTGTCTCTGTTCCCTCCTTCTTTAAAAAAAAAAAAAAAAGCATGGAGGGATCAGGGGAAGGACGTATCATCCAGAACATCTATGAAAATGAAGTACTGAAAGAAAAGGGATTACAGGACATTTGAGAAAACTACATGTAAACCTCTGCAGAATCCAGGAGTGCACAATCTCTGTAAAACACAATGCTAAACCAGTAGTACAAACAGGTCAAGAGGAGAGGCAAACAGGATAGGCTGTAGGAGAAGGCAGGCGGACAGTGAGAGGTGTCCTAGTAAGACGCATCTATTAGGAAACTCATTACAGCAACATGATTAATATTCATTGAGTAGCAAAGGGAAGAAGTAGCACTGTAGAAAATTAGACGAGTGCTGTGGAAGAATCCTGGGGAGCTCAGGTAGAGTGCAGGCAGGAGGTCAACGATGGTGGTGAGAGCGGGCATGATAGAAGTGGAAGGCTGAGAACAGGATGTAACTTGAGAAGTATTACGTCCCAAGGATGAGCAAAGAAAAACTGAACCACAAAGAAGCAGTAATTCCAAAAGGAAGGCAGTGATTTCTATTCTAGAAAAATCAGAAGCGTGCAACTTGAAACATCCTAGAAAATTTTAAATTGCAAAGAGAAGAAACACCTTTCCTTTAGAATATATAAGGGACCAACAGGAGAATAAAAACCAGGCTGGCCTGAGACTTCTCACTATGTGAAGTACTTAATTTGAGGAGACAGGGAGGTATCACTTGCAGAATTTAGACAGGCAAAGCCCGTAGCCCCCAAATTTGTTACCCAGCCAGGTTGCCATTCATACAACATCCTCTCAGATACGCAAGGACTCAGAATATACATCACCCATGTGCCTTTGTTGGAAAAATTATGTAAAGGTAAAGTAAAGAGGGGGATGCAAAATGAAATAAAATGAAAATCTCAGGAACAGTGACATCATAATATGGAAGAATAGCAGTAAGCATTAAAATCATGTGAAAACAAGTATTGTGCAACAAAAATCACATAAAATTATAACAGTAGAGATCCTAAACTCCACTTAATTGTATAGTGGCAGGAGTGGGGAATGAGATGAGAGGTAATAGGGATTTCAGACACAGCAGAGTGGATTCTTCTACATCCTGCAGGAGGGGTCAGATGACACTGTTTCACTCTTTGGTTTCATAATCAAAGAAATGCAGGAATTAAAAGGGGGTAAATATTTAAGAATAGTTGTAGAATTTAAACAACACTTATACTTTCTAACGTTCTGAAAAATATAAATGCAAACAAAACACAGTGTAGCAAAAGACACGGCTGCCCTCAGCCCCCTCTCTGCCTGACCTTTCCCAGCCTCTGGTAACCACTGTTCCATATTTACTTCTATGAAATCAGCTTTTTTCAAATTTCACAAATGTGTGTGATCATGTGTTTGTCTTTCTGTACTTGGCTCATTTCACTTAACAAAGTGCTCACCAGATTCATTCAGTTGCTGCAGATGACAGGATTTCAGCCCTTTCCTGTGCGTGGGCAAGTTGTGTTCTTATCCATTCGTCAGTTGATGGACATTTGGGTTGAGTCTGTACCTTGGCTCTTGTGAACAGTGCTGCCATCTCCACAGGAGTGCAGATACCTGTTCAACGTACTGATTCATGTCCTTTGGATATATGCCCAGTAGTAGCACGGCAGGGTGGTGTCTACTTTTAATTTTTTGAGGAAACTCCATACTTTTCTGTTGCACAGTAGGATGACTGTGGTTCATACTATGTTGTGTATTTCGAAATAACTGCAAGAGAGGATGTTGAATGTTCTCACCACAAAGGAATGATAAATGCTCTAGGCGGTAGATGCGCTAAATACCCTGATTTGATTAGTGCACAATGTACACATATATCAAAGCATCACACTGTATCCCACAAATAGGTATATTGCTATGTGTCAATCAAAACTGCACTGGAACAGGGCTGCTTGTGTTCCCTGGCTAATAAGAGAACCCTGTGCACATGGCTTCTAAATCTCTCCAAGACTCAGCTTCCCCATCTGTAGCACATGGATACCACAGAGGATTATTACAGAGGCTGATTAATAATTTTATCCAGAATGCTGTGTATACCTTACTGTATGTATGTATGTATGTATGTATGTATGTATTCTGCTATATTTTGTTAATAGTGCTTACACCAAAAGTAGAATGACCCACAAACACCAAGAATAAAGAATGTATAGAGATTTATCAGGTCCACAGAAAACAAGCCACCAAAGAGGAATTGCCCAGAGTCAGGAAATTCTGTGCCCAGGGATGGAAAGTGCTGAGTGAGGACTTGCGCTGCTACATTTTAAACCATTTTTGGAAATCTAGAACAATGCAAAGGCTAGGCTTGTTGCAGGAACTAACAGAATGCTGAATATGGTAAAGTAGGTGGCCCTGAAAACGGAGCCTGCTCTCAACAAGCAGAAGCCACGTGAACCAGCGGGGAAGGTTCGGCTCATTCCACCGGCGTTGGGAAAATTGTCTAAACATTTGGAAGATAAAATAAATGAAATCTTCTTTCACTCTGCACACCAAAATTAATTCCAAATGGATTTAAAAGTTAAATACAAAAAAAAAGAAAATAATGAAAGAAAGTATCTGTGAATATTTAGCAAATCTCAGAAAGGGCAAGGAATTTCTAAGACTAAAAGAAATGGAAGAGAAAAGCAATCGTGACCACCTTAAGTGCATGGAAAGTTAAGCACCTGCGTTTCTAGAAGCACAGAGAGTTAATTCTAACCACAGTTTGCAGCAGATTTGGAAAAGGGCTGTTATCAGGCACATCTAAACAGTTCTGCTGGCCCAGTAGGGAATTCTTAACCACCCTACAGGAAACTTGAATAAGGAGTAGGTCAAAGAAAAAGAAATACAAATGTCCAAATAACTGAAGAGAGGATTGGTAAAACCTGAAAAATTATCAAGGGATCCAAATTTATAGCACTGACGTTTCCTTCCCTTGCCACGCCCCTGACATGATTTGGGTAACCCTTTGGAACATCTCTTTGGCAATATGCCAAGATTCTTGAGAAAGTATCCCTAACCCTTTAATTTATTCCTAAAAGAAATCAGAAATTTAGGTAAATGTTGATGCATGAAGATGGTCAGTTGCTACGTTATATATAAAGGTGAAGAATTTTAACTGTGTCGATGTCCCCAAACTGGGCATTGATTAAAAAATTGTACAGCCACAAAATTCCATTCCAAATGGATTGTTAGGCATTAAAAATGTCTGTAAACATACTTTGCTGCACTCTAAAGGCAAGATCTAAGGCTGTATTAAAATGATAGTAATTCCATAAAAATGATCAGTGTAGCAATAAGCCAGCGCTGGTCTTCTCCTATGGTGGGAGGATGCGTGCTTTTAGACTTTCATGTATGTACATTGTTATGATGCATCTGTTACTCTTACAATAAGGGAAAATATTTAGTAAAATTAATATTTTCTTTTGTTATTATACAGAACCACATCTGTCTCTCACAGCCTGGAAAATGTCTCTCTCAGAACTAGATTCCACTTCCTTTTGGAACATCAGGATTTTAGAGTTTTAATAGAAATTTTTATTTTCGGTTCATTCGAAGGGAAAATGTGGTGAAATGTCCATAGTCTTTCCTGAAGGACAGAGTGCTGTGCTCTCCAATCTCATGACATACTCCTCTAAATTCACTCTGTGAGTCTTATTCCAGCATGGCTTTCATTGAGGAGCTGCTGACCTATGTCTTCCGGTCCCCCGTCTTACTGAGACAGAAATTCATTCTTATGACCAAGCAGAGAGCCTCAGCAACAGAACAGAACATGTGGTAAACAGACCCTGAAGTGAGACTGCTGAAGTCCCTCACCCCAGACTCGTGTGTAGGCCTGTGTGATGGAAAGGGTGTGGCTGAGCAGGTGGATTTTCAGTGTCTCTCAACTTCTTGCCTTTGTCTCTGGCAATGAGGAAACAAGTATCACAAAAGGTAAGGGTCATTACTGATGAGCATGGAAGAGATTGCGTCTGAAGCTCTGCGGAGTTCACGAACACAGACTGTGAGCAGAGCTGCAGCAGCACCCAAGCCAGACGGCACCAAGACCCACGGGTACACCGAGCCTCGAGTGGACCCATGCCTGGTGGACGGACAGTCTTCCTCTGTTGATGCCTATGGGTTTTATTTCCTGAAACCCAGAGTAGTTCCTCCTGGTTATTATTTGCCAAGAGCGCATGGCCCTGACTAATGCATTTTTCCTGAAAGCTGGAGAGAGATCAGATGCCCTTCAATCTCCATGGGCGCGGAGGCTCTTCAAAGCATTTCATGTTTTCAGAAAAAGTGCTTGACTCCTTTTGGCCTGGCTTTATTCTCCCTCAGAAAAAAGCGTGTTGGGTTTTTTCTTGTCCTGGAGTCCCTCCAAATGGACACTTCATGTACTGCAGCCAGAAGAAGCAATGCTTGCAAGCTTTCTCTCTGCACTGGCTTCTCAATCAGCCAGAATCCTTGGAGCCCCCAAAGGCTTGCCCTTTCCCGGGGTTGACCCTGGGGAGATGCACCAGGGTGTGGTGCAGACCCTGCCCTCAAGCTGCTGTCAGTCTGTGCAGATGACAGTACTGTGGGCTAGGCTGGCAGAGAGCAGAAGGTTGGAGAAGGTGGGTCTTATTTCAAGGTAGGGGCCAGTGGCACTGAGATGGACAGAGCGATGTATTCCGGGTGGGGTGTGCTCAGGATGGGCAGCACAAACCCAGAAGCACGAGGCAAGAGTGGCCCGGAGCTTCAGATATTTAGAGTAGTTACGGAGTGCGTAGCCAGCTGCTGTGCTAGGCAGTCAGGGTTCAAAATAAGTAGAAGCAAAGAGGCTGGTTTCACTGGTCTGGAATGCGCCTTCCAAGTTATTTAAGTCCCAAGGTGGAAGGTTAGGTGTAGTTAAATGTTTAGCCATCCAGTTGGCACCCGTGCTGGCTCCTAAGTGATCCCACCATGTGCTCAGTGGACGTGGGCCAGGGTGTGGAGCATTCCTAAAATGTAGATAGAAATGTTGAAATAAATGGTGGGACACGCGGGTTGTTGGCCTGTTTTCCATGTCATGGAGCCTCAACTACTGTAACTTAAGCGCCAATCAAGCTGTGACTGAAAATCAGTTCTACTTTGTTAGGGAGAGGAGAATGTGCTTTGCTCTTGCTTCTGGCCACACAGTGCTAGTGTGACCGCCTGATGGGTGGCAAGCCACAGGACTGCCCACAGCCACCACAAACCAGCCTCTTCATTTGTAGCACCCGTCGGAGAGCAGGCCCCAGCCTGTTCTCACTGCCCATTGCCAGGGCCTTGCTCCCAGAATGCCTTGCTCCATCTAGGCTGTTAGAACAAGGTACCATAGACCGAGAGGCTTATAAACAGCAATTTATTTCTTACCCTTCTGGAGGGTGGGAAGTCCGAGATGAAGGCACTGGCAGATTCCCGGTGAGGACCCGTTTCCTGGTTCCTAGATGGTGCCTTCTCTCTGGGACTTCACATGGTAGAAGGGGCAAACAGGTCCCTCAGGCCTCTTTTCTGTGGGCACTAATTCCACTTGTGAGGGCCACACCCTCTGCAGAGCTGGGCTCTTCAAGCATACCAAGAGGACCTCAACCCAGGGCCCATGATGGCCACAAGACACACAGAAACTTTACTGTTATGTTAAAAGGTTTGTGGCTTACAGAGGATGGGGATATCTGGCCCAGTGAGTTTTAGGGTTGCCTGTTTCCTGAAGTTAAAACCTATGTGCATTAAGAATGCATCTTGGAAGCTACACTGCCCTGGACCCTCTCCCTGTGCCAGCTAGAGCCCTAGGACCCTTCCTCTGTCGAAGCCTTCCTTGCCCACCTGATGCTCTTGCTTGTTCTGGTTCCGGTTCCTCCACAGGGACCCATGCCAACAAGCCTGCCACCACCTGTCCCGTGTCCTACCTGTGCCAAGGGCTTGTCTGCCTGCACGGGTTTGAGAGGCGCTGAGCCGGAACCCCTAAACCAGGAACCTTGCCTTATTGCTAGACAGCTTGACCGCCCCCATAACATCACGTGGGAAGGACATTCGGCAAATCCTGTTCCGGAAGCAATCTGTCACCCCCCAGCTCCCCATCAACATTTGCCGAGGAGTTCTGGCTCTTGGCATGGAACTGAGTCGCGGCAACGTGAGAGAACTGGCAGCTTCTTAGACACAGCTTCTCTCATGGCATCAGAGAGGTCCAAAGTAAGGGTGCAAACGAACCTCGAGAACAGGCTGTTCTTCAGCAACGTGACCCGCCCGGCAGCCATGGGCTCAGGGAAAGCGGACAGCCCTGCCGTGCTGGAGCCACCACGCTGGCCTGAGCTGTGGGGCGAGGGTTGCCCTTTTCCTGTCTGATCCAGCCCGCCAGCCCTTTGAGAATCTCTGCAGCCACTAGTTGGCAATTTAGGAGGGTAACTTCCTCAGCAGGGCCAGTCCTGAGCTCAGTGAAAGCACAGCCAGAGGAAGCAGGAAACTAAGCCCTGTGCTCCTCCAACAGGTCAGCTTTTGCCTCCCAGGGCTCCAGGGTACACATTCCTTTGAAATTCCCTTTCCCCGAGCAGCTGCTGCATAATTAGAGAATGGCCCCATTGATGCCGTAACTGCTCCCTATTTGTACGGGATTCCTGGGCAGAGCTGAGGTACGGAACAGGCTGGCCGGCATGAATAGGGTGAGGTCAGCCAATGGACAACCAGATCAGATGCTCCAGGGAAGAGGCTGCAGATTGGTTTATCTAAGAGCGCAGACTACCGCACCAAAGAACCCTAACACACCCAGGAGAATGCATGGAGCCCACGCACGCACAAGAGATGCTGGCTTCTGAAAGTTCTGCTAACACCAGTGACAAAGTGGTTTGTGGTTCCTGTCGGGAGACTTGTCCTCCCTGCCCCACCCTAGCTCAGGACTCCTCTCTAGATCTAGGATAAGGTCTAAGTTCAAAAGGCTCAGATCAGAGCATCAAGAACCAGGAAGAAGTAGAAACTCATGTGTCCATTTCTCTTCAAACAAGTCACTGTGCCGTTGGACTGGTGGAGAAGCATTTGTTCTATGCTAGGAAGTACCATGCTATGGCCTGAGGACTAAATCTGGCCCACCATTTGTTCTTTTAAATAAAGTTTTATCGGAACACAGCCATGTTCATTTGTTTACATAATGTCCTTGGCTACTTTGACTCTATAGCAGCAGACTGTAGAAGGCAGTAGTTTTGGTAAAGACTCTGGCCTGCAAAGCCTCAACTGTTGACAATCAGGCTTTTCAAAGGAAAAGTTTGCTGCCCTCTGTTCCACACTAATAGATGTCTCTGAATGCAGAGGCTACCTTGTGAGCGTGGAATAGAGGTTACTGCCCAGGGCTCAGTCACAACTTATTTGTACACTTGAGTCCATCTTTTATCAAATACTCAACCTTGAGCAAGTTACCTGACATCTCTGCTTAATTTCCCTCATCTGGAAAATGGGCATCTGAGTCATTATTTCACGCTAGTATTGAAGATTGGGTGAGTGAGCATTGTGAGCTTTGTGGAAATCTACCAATAAGAACTTCCTTTTTTATATTGAAGTATGTCTACTACACCTAAAATTTACCTTTTAACTTCCTTTTTTTTAAGAGAGAAGGACAGTGAGAGAGAGAGAGAATCAATTTTTATTGAGTTTTTCACATGGTTTTCGTTGCTCTGACACTTAGTTATGTACATGGTGCTGGGGTTTGAACCTGTGTACTCACGCAAGCCAGGCAAGCACTAGAACTGCTGAGCCACTGCTCCAGCCCCTAAAATTAGCGTTTTAAAGAGTATAACTTACTGGTTGTTTTGTTTGGGTTTTTTTTTTAGTACTGTCGCAAGCCTGTGTAACTGTCACCACTATCTAATTCCAGGACTGCAAGCCTGTGTAACTATCACCACTATCTAATTCCAGGACTGCTTCATCACCCAGAAAAGAAATTTATTAGTAGTTTCTATAGTAGGCTGAATTACAACCACCCAAAGATATCAGGTCCTCATCTCTGGAATTCATAAATTTGACCTTATTTGGAAGAAAAAGATTTTTCAGCTGTGGTAATGTTAAGGGCCTTCCGATGAGGAGATTGTCCAGAATCATCTGGGGGAGCCTTAGCTGCCATTCTGTGGGAGAGGAGCAGAGAAGAGTTACAGACAGAGGCTGGAGTGGTCGTGCAGCACCAGAAGCTGGAAGAGGCAAGGAACAGAGTCTCCTCTGCAGCCCCCAGAAGGACCCCAGGTCTGCGAACACCTTGATTAATGTTTACCAAAAAATGTGACATTGGGCTTCTGTCCTCCAGAACTGAGAGAAGGAAAGAAGGAGCAGGAAGAGGTGACCACTACAAACAGAGCTGAAAGCACTTTTTAAAAAAATTTTTGGTACTGGGGATCAAACCCAGGGGTGCTCTACCACTAAGCTACATCCCCAGCCCTTTCTATATTTTGTTATAAGGCAAGGCCTTGCTAAGTTGCTGAGGCTGGCCTCAAACTTGTGATCCTCCTGCCTCGGCCTTCCAAGTGGCTGGGATTACAGGCGAGAGCCCACCATGCCCTGCTACATCATTGATACTTTGAATAGTGTGATAGGGAAAGGAACACTCTTAGACACATTCATGCTAGTTCATTGAACATCCTTCCCTTGGTTTCAATATTTGTTTTGTGGTCTTAAAAAAAAAATAAAATCACTCCATCAGTGCAAATTTACCCAGCTGGACTCCATGGCCGCTGCAGTCAGCTTTTGCCTCTGGGCTTTGCATGGGCGTTTGTTCCAGAACTGGAGACTACAGCAGAAAGAGAGCCGGTGTGAATGAGTACGAGGTGCCAGCCCTGAGCAGGAGCAGACAGAACCTGCCCTTGTGGCCTCTTTGGTATCAGTGCTACTGGGTGCTCCTGGGCCCTGCGTGTCCATGACATCATTGATTCAGTCGCTCACCCGATGGTTCTAAGTCAGATGTCCGCACATTCCAACTGCAGAGGCCTCCTGGTGACCCAAACACCCCCTCGTGCTGCACGGTTTCTGGGTTTGGAATTGCACCCCAGATGCGACTGCATTCATACCTTTAAGTGGAGTGCTGGGGCCCCCTTTGCTAAGTTCAAGGCCTTGAAGCAGAAATGCAGCAGTGCCCGCTGCCTGCCTTCCTGCTTCCCCTCCAGGTGCAGCCTTGGTCCCTCAGCCCTGCCTGGAGTGTGTTCACTTCCCCCTCCACCTTCTGCCATCACCCGTGCCGTCAGCGGAAGAGGGTGTGGACTCTTCCCTTCCTCCCCGTTATCCTGGGCAGAGTTCCTCCTCCTCCTTTCCTGGCTGAAGCCAACACTGTACCTCTTCTCTGGGACTTTGTCTTGCCCAAGTCATTTTCATACAGCTGCAAGTGAGGACTGGGTTTTCGAAAGCCCAGCTCACCCTGGCTTGGCACTCGTTGGCTTCACGTAGGGGGCAGGTTATTCCACCTCTTTCTGCCTGAGCGCCCCATCTACAAATGGGCTTGATAATAGCATCTCTATCATTATTGCAAAGAGCTCCAAACAGTGCATGCTGTTTAGTAATCTCCCCAGAGAGGCTGCTCCCTCCATGGCCACCATCCCCATCATGTTCATTACCTTCCCGGCTACACCCTCAAGGCCACGTGGACCAGGCATTCATTCTGGGTGGGGAAATCCAAGTGTTCGCTGTCTTTCACGTGCACATTCCCCCCTCCCCATCTCTACCTAATCTCTGAAAGCCAGCTTAGAAATACATAATTCCACCAGGTTTCTCTGGCATTAAGCATATTCCAATGTGATCATGCTTTTATAAGAAATTCACGGTCTAAGAGGTGTTTGAAAAAACACTGTGGATGTCTAGTCATCCAAACAAGCAATTTTGGACTGGGAGTGTCACATTTTGTGAAGCACATATGTGGCTCCTGGATTCGGGAAGCCTTTGTCACTGTCAGCTGATATGAAGGACCCCAGGCTCTTCACACCCCAGACTCCAAACTTAATGGCTTTCCACTCTCCTAGGCCACCGCCCCTCTCCAACCAGTTTGCCTTCACATTTCTTCCGTTGTTGGTAACTTAAAATAAAAAGAAGAATTGTTGTTTTTGTGTAGGGTCAGAGAGCATAACTTCTGCTTACGCATGAAGTGGAGTAGGATTACGGAATCTGTTTACTCCCATTTTGCTGTTAGGCTGGGGTGGAGGTGGCAGGGGGTGACGGGGGCAGCACACACTAAACAATCCTGACCTGTGTAACAAGTCCCTGTTTTGAACCTTTGTCCTTTCTGTTGGCTTTAAAACAGAAACCACAAACAAGGGTTCTCTTAGAGGATGCAAAAAGGCAGTGAAAATAGAGAATCATTCTCTAAAGCAAAGCAGATCATTCGAAAGGCCGGGTAGCCGCTCAACTTTGAGCACTTGACTTTTCTGCATCTCAAGCCATGTCTCTATCTGTGAGCCCTGAACAGGCAGGGTTACCATGGGTCAGCGCTGACAGACCATGCCTGCAGGCCACAGGGATACAGCTGTGTCCTCGGTGAAGCTTCGGGCTCAGTGCCGGGTGGGTCCTCAGAGCCTCTCCGTGTGCTCTTCCTCTGACCTGTACTGGCCCAGAGGGCCCACAGCAACCTCAGTTAGGGTTAAAATCCACAGGGACAGCCAGGAGGAGTGGGGAACGTGCTAGGTATGTTCGGTGGCGTTGGCCTTGACCTAGCTTTTATGTTAGGTGGAGAGTGCAAGGGTGTTTATTTTTTTATCATTACACTTCTTATGCTACGTGTATTCTCTGGATTAAGAAACCATCTGGATGGATCAAGAACTGCACTGATTTTTTTTAAATCCCAGGCTATTTTGGAACATCTCTGAGCTAACTGTTGTTTAAATCTTGCCTAACCCTGGGGTCTGGAAATTCCAGGACTATGTGAACTGCCCCTTTAATATAGTCAGTTTCTTTACCCTGAGAAAGCCGTTGGACATTTGGGCCTTCCGGGCCAGGCAGGAGTGGACGGTAGTGGTGATGGTGATGTTGGTGATGATGAAGATTAGCAAGCTCGGATTTCACACTGTGGTTGCTAATAACAGCAAATGATCACGTGCCTCGTCCTTTGTTCCACGTTCTCCTCCCTCTGCTTTCCGCATATGAATTCATTTACTTCCTAGCTCTGCTTTACAGATGAACTAGCTGAGAAATTGAGTGACTTGTCTAAAACAGGGTTTGATCCCAGCCACCACCCAGGCTCTTAGCCGCTGTTATGCTGCCCCCAGAGGTGAGCCACCACCCACGGCACCCATTCAGGCGATGCTATCCCAACGTCCTCCAGTATGTGTTAAGCCCTTACTTGACTCAAGTCTCTGGGGGACAGTGGTCATCCCAGAGAAAGCTGGAGTCACTGGGGCCCACCTGCCTCAGTCCACCTGCCCCTTCTCCAAGTGGGCTGTCACGTGGGCCCTGGCAGCACCGCTGGCCTGGTAGCTGAGACCATGCACCCACGGCTTGGCTTCCCTGTCTGACTAAGGCTGCCCAGTTCTCCAAGCTGATGACACAGCCCCTAGACCTACATACCCACCTCACTCAAGCATTTATTCCAAGCCCGCATGTCCTGGGCTCACCACGCTTACCCAAGTCAGGTAACTTTGGGTTGCTGTTTCTCATAATCTTATTTGAATGGATTTTATCCAGAAATGGTATCTAACATTATCCAGAAGTTATCTGACCTTTTAACCCAGGGTGATGTTTCTCAGTGTTGGGCTCTGCAGCTGATGGTTTCAGAACCTCATCTCAAGTCAGAAAGTAGGAGTGGAATAAGGAGTGTGTATTTCCACGGAGGGCCTGGAGTCACGGCACAGCCTTTCCGCTCTGCACCGGCCTAGGCCAGCAGATGTCCCCTACTCGTGAAGCCTGCAGCAGAGCCGGTGAGACGCCAGGGGAAGGCAGGCTCCTGTGTTGCTCCGCGGGGCCACGTGGGCAGCTTGGGGACGCAGTTGGTGCTGCGACGCGAGTCTGTGAGTGGGCAGACATGTCGAAGCTGTGCTGCTGTTTACGGAGATGATCTTCCATTGGGAACTCGAGTTGGCACGATTGTAAATTTCATTTGCAGTAGTTTGTTAAAGTAGCGTGATGTTCTTTTCCTCTTAATTTTGTGGATCTAAGCAGTTTGATTCTTGTGGAAGGTGAGAGAAGAGATACAAGCCGTGGGAGTCTTTGCCAGGGACGTTCTTCTTGGGCGCACTGCCGCTCTCGGGCTGAGGAATGTTCCACATCCTTGATGACCTTGGCATTGCATTTCCTCGAACTGTGCTTCCCATGAGTGGGATGGCGCTGCCGGGGCACGTGCTTCCTGTTCGCACATGAGATGGATTCTGAAGGCACCAAAAAAGCATTAGAGTGCATGATGAGAAAGTCCCTTTTCAGTTTTCTTTGCAGTCTCAGCTATGCAAGGAAAACTCTGGCTGCTGCTGAAATGCGCTTAGTGCTCAGGAACTTGTTAAGTTTCCCTTTCCAGCCAGGAGAAAGCAGACTCAGGCAGCTGTGTCCAGCGACAAGTGCACAGCAGATTTTCACCACACTTACGTTTATGGGTAATTTGTATTTATAGCAAAACAAAAAATCTGGGTTCTCCACTTGTAACACATTTCATTTTCAAGCGTTCGATGTTTTGGGGCTGGAGCGGTGGCTCAGCGGTTTCGGCGCTTGCCTGGCAAGCACGAGGACCCGGGTTCAAACCCCAGCACCACGTACACAACTAAGTGTTGAAGCAACCAAGGCCATGTGAAAAACTCAATAAAGTTGTTTCTCTCTTTCTCTGTCTCTCTCACTGTCCCTCTCTCTTTAAAAAAAAAAAAACAAAACAAGAGAGTTAGATGTTTAAAAAGTGAACTTATTTAAAGGGAAGTGCAAGTAATTTTCGAGTCTTCCAGTGTTGCCAACAATGCCAGTTCAGGGACCTCAGTCTGAGAAGAGCTGCTGGGTACACTGAGTGGCACCTGCCCCAGCTTCATAAGACTTGTCTGGACCCTTGAAAGATCCTGCCCTCTGACTCCCGCAGGTGGGGCATCAGTTTTTAACTCAAGCACCCCAGGTGTTTCCTATGTGTGTCCCTGAGGGCCAGGTGCTGCCCACTGTGGGACAGCACCTCCCACTCACCCTGGTTGCATCCGTCCCTCTCATCTGCAGTGCTCCCTCTCATTCGCTGCCCCACTCTGCACTTCTTCCCTTTCCATCTTCGCCTGTTCCTGGGTGGGGGACTGTTCCTGTGAGCAGTGACCTGCAGCTTTTCTTACTTTAAGACTGTGGCGATCGCTCAGTTGTTAACTGTTAGGCTTGCACGTGGTGTACTGTCCCGGGGAGTTTTCCTGTCCACCCTCTGAGTCTCTGAGCTCTTTGGGTCTTATCATCCACTCGTGACTTATGGAAACAGCAGTGATAATAATTGTTTCTGTTTTATGTTGTTGTTGGGGGTTTTTTTTGGGGGGGTGGCTTGTACCAGGGATTGAACCCAGGGGCAGTTAACCACCGAAACCACTGAGCTGCATCCCCAGCCCTTTTTTTATTTTTATTTTTTAATTTTGTGACAGGGTCTTGCTAAGTTGATTAGGTCCTTGCTAAGTTGCTAAGGCTGTCTTCAAACTTGGGATCCTCCTGCCTCGGCCTCCCGAGTCTCTGGGGATACACACATGCGCTGCTGTATCTGGCTGGTTCTGGGTTTTTCGTGGGCTGGTTGCTGTTCTAAGCACTCTCCATGCGTGAACCTATATAATGTTGAGGAAACAGAGGCACAGAGAATTGAAATGTCTTGCCCCTGACCACAAAGTCGCAGAACCACAGCTCATATTCTGAGCAGATGGAACCCGTGATTTGTAATCCTGATTCAGATGTCCGGGTCTGCCATTGAGTCCCACGTTGGGAGACTTCCCTGCAGCAATGAGAAAATGAAATTTGTCCCCACTGTTTGATAACTCTTTCTGTTTTCCATTTAAATCATAGTATCTCAACAGGGACCCCATAGCTTTAAATCCCATCAAGACTCTAGCAGTCACCGTTCAGCCTGGAGATCAGCCTGGAGTGATTTCACGAGTGCACGAGTGCTGCTGCCGGGGCTGTGAATTGAAGATGTAAAAACCAGCGCCTGCAATAACTCTGCAAATGGCAGGTGGCCACTCTGCACCTCTTGGTGGCCTCCACAGGGCTCTTCATTAGCTTATCTGGCATGTGACCTTTTTCAGCCTCCCATGTTAAACATTCCAGGCATTTTCTGCCTTTTAAAAAGCATCGGTTCTCATTCTGGTGTTTAATCAGCGTCCTTTGGCCCCTTCCTGTTCTTTTGGGGGAGAGCTCCATTTTTACGTTCAAATATTTCATCCTTTGTAATTCTCCAGGTCAGTGCTTTAGGAGATTAGACCTTCTGGTGACATTAAACCTTGAATCCTCAGGCGAATTCTCAGGTGGCTGAGTCCCCAGGGGACCTCATTATATTTCACAGTGTTAAGTAGTGGAGACAGAGACACATCACAGAATCCTGTTTCTAATTTTCCAAGCCACCAATTATTTAAGGAACTTTATATGCATTATTTTCTTGAGCTCACCTAGCAAGTGTTTAGTAGCAGAATTTTGGCCCTGTTCATTTTTCTAGTTGAAGAAGCAGGCTCAGGAGCTTTCAGCCCCAGTGCTCAGGATTATGCAGAGGAGGGGGCAGGACAGTAGATCTGCTAAGCTCCCAGATAATATGCTGGTTCCTGCATGTTGGGAGTCGATATTGAATTACACATGTCTATACCATTGACTTCAACCTTGCTACACAAATGGAGTCACCTGGGGAGCTTTTAAAAATCAGGACTTGGGTCCCATCCCTTGTATACTCTAATTGAATTCCAAGCATTGAAATTTTAACCCTTCTCCCAAGTGATTCAAAGGTACAGCCAGGGTTAGAATCCCCGGCATTTGTGAAGGAGACAACACGCGCTAGGAGTCTTGGGCTGGGTTGGGCTGGTTGGCTGCAGGTGGGGAGGCTACCGTCTTTCTCCTAGAGAGCTGTGAAGGTCACCTGGAAATCTTGTTAAAATGCAGGTTCTGGGGCTGGAGCGGTGGCTCAGCAGTTACTGCGCTTGCCTGGCATGTGCGAGGACATGGCTTCGAACCCCAGTACCATGTACACACCGAAGTGTTGGAGCAACAGACACATGAAAAACTAAATAAAATTGATTCTTTCTCTCTCTCACTGTCCCTCTTCCTTAAGAAAAATCAAATGTAGGTTCTGCTTCTGTGATTTGGGGTGGGACCCATCTTGGCATTCCTGGTAGGTGGGCAGGTGTCCCCACTGCTGCCAGCCCAGGCTGCTGCTGTGCCTCAGGGCTGGACCGCAAGGGCCACGCGATGGCCAGTATCAGCCAGTGATGGCAGCAGGCACCCTTCTCTTGTTGAGTGTCAGAGGCTTTTGATCTTCACCTCTCCCCCCACCTTAAACACCATCTTGTTGTCCCTTTGACTCAGCTCGGTGTTGACACAGGACGCTGGTGAATACAGGCCAGTCCTCTGTTTGTAACTTGTTCTTCCTTCTCTCTCCACAGTACGAGATGCAAAAAACCTAATCCCTATGGATCCAAATGGGCTATCAGATCCTTACGTGAAGCTGAAGCTTATTCCTGACCCCAAGAATGAAAGCAAACAGAAAACCAAAACTATCCGCTCCACCCTGAACCCCCAGTGGAACGAGTCCTTCACGTTGTAAGTGGGCTCTCCTCTTGCAGATGGAACCCCATTCCTATGTCCCATGCCACTGCCCACCTCGTTATTGGAGATAATGGGGGGGTGACAGATGTCTCTAGACATGTCCTCAGGCCTTCTCGCTGCTGTTGTGTAGGCAGCTGCCATCACCTGCTTGATGGGGAGTAACTCAGTTTATCAAGAGTTTCGCGACACTAGTCCCAATCATTACCACTTCTTATTCCGTACCAGAAAAAAATTCTATGCAAGGTATTACTCTGATGACATACAAGCATAGAAGGTGTGTCCCACCTCTTGATGGACTTAGGGTTTGGTTCTTTTGAGGACTAGGGGAAGGTGCACGGCAAGAGTTTAGTAATTGTTACAACGCAGAATAAGTGAGCAGCATAGGAAGTGTCCTTCCCACTGGAGTGGGAAGGGAGCCTCACCTCTAGGAAGGCTTCCTAGAGGAGGTGACCTTGGGAATGGGCCTTGAAGGGTTGCCAGGATCTCAGAAGTAGGAAGGGTGGAAGGGGAAAAAGGAAGGAGGGAATGGAGGGCAGGAGGGAGTGAAGTCCCGAGTGAGAAGTGGAGGCACCGAGCACCAGCAGGTGGCGCTCTTTGTGGACTCAGTCTCAGGACAGCAGGAGAGGAAGCTGTCTATTAGGGCAAAGCCTGTGCTCTCTACGAGCAGGCGTGAACATCATAGACTGTGGGTCAGGTCTCTCTGGCCCCTACATGGCTGAGCAGCCACATATAGTATGTAAGCACTCAGCTCTGTTCTATAGAAGAGGCAGCGGGCCAGGGTGGGCCCTGCAGTCGTGGCTTGCTAATCCCTAGTCTAGAGCTCTGGGAGTATAGGGCTGGTATGTTGTTGGCCCAGGAAGAGAAGTGAATGTACAGTCTCAGGTTCAGATCATGAGCATGTTGGGTCTCCCGAGAAATCACACTCAGGATCACCCAGTGTATGTGCGTGTGTCTTTGTAGCAAACTGAAGCCTTCAGACAAAGACCGAAGACTGTCTGTGGAAATCTGGGACTGGGACCGAACAACAAGGAATGATTTCATGGGATCCCTTTCCTTCGGAGTCTCCGAGCTAATGAAGATGCCAGCCAGTGGATGGTAAGGAGGCCCCCGAGACTGAGCAGTCCCCAAGCATTAGACCACTTGGAGATGCAGGAGACAGGCCAGCTTCTGCCTCTGAACTGCCAGGCGGCTGCTGGCACCTCTGGCTGCAGCCTCTCGGGGGGCATATCACCCACAGACTGATTAGAGGTGGAAGGCAAAGAGCCATTCAGCTGACAATCAACTCTCCTCTCTCCCGTGTCTTTGAAAGGTACAAGTTGCTTAACCAAGAAGAAGGTGAGTACTACAACGTGCCCATTCCGGAAGGGGACGAAGAAGGGAACGTGGAGCTCAGGCAGAAATTCGAGGTAAGGATCCCAGTGGTACCACGGCAGCACCTTTCCTTTAACTTCAGAGAGAGCTGGAGGTTTATAGTCACGTTGTTGAAGGGCAAGGGTAATTTCAACGTTATGCTTGTTTTCTTTATTTAAAGACATAAATGCTGTATATAATCACTTTCCTTTGCAAGCTGTTGGCTTTCTATGTTGTTTTTTTCCTTGAATGGAGAATGGAAATAGTACAGAAATGAGGGCCTGGTTGAGTGTGTTAGCTTTGTGTCACTGTCACCAAATGCCTGACAAGAGCAACTTGGAGGAGGGAGGTTTCCTTTGGCTGACAGATGCAGAGGTCTTAGTCCCCAGGCCATTGAGTCCGTTGCTTTGGGCCAAATGGCATCTCAGGAGGCAGAAAGCACGGTGGGGACGTGGGGCTGGGAGGTTGTGTCCTTCCAGGACAGCTCCCAGTGACCTCCCGCCATGCCCCACCTGCCTACAGTTAGCCCCCAGCCAGCCATTCACACTAGGGTGGACTGATTAGGGGACAGCTCTTGTAATCTAATCATGTCATCTGTGGACGTTGCCCCACAAACGCAGGAGATTTGTGGACATCTCATATTCCAAACCATAACGTTGCAGATTGGTTTGCAAATCAGTGGGGAGACAAGCGAGGTTCTGAGAGTGGGGTTCTTATGAAGATGAGCTTGTGCTCCTTTGAAAAGGACTTTGCTCAGCCCTCTCCCTGGGAGGAGTTTGCCTGTCATCAGGCCACCAGGCCTGCATCTGAGTGTTTTTGTTCTGTTTTATTTTGTTTTTTTCCTCGAATGCAAAAGGTTCCTAATGTTCTCAGAGACTGGTTTCAACAGATATTCCTTTGTTTGGGGTCCTTCCTGCTTTTGCTGCCCAGCTTTGGAAAAGGCCAGCCTCCTGCCCTCCTTCCTGTTTTGTTTGTCGTCTGTCACAAATTCATTTTTCTTCCCTCCTTACTCTGATACCCTTCTCTTTTTCTTCTCTCCAGTCTTTCACCTCCTTACCTACCAGACATTGCAGCCTGAAGTGGACACACTTTCGCTAAGCGTCTTCCCCGTCTCTCAGGTCATCAATTCTGATTCCTTTCTATTTGTCTAATTGCTTTGAATTTGAGCCACTTAAGGGCTTCTCCTAGGAGCCTCTGTGATCTGTGTAACTGGCTGAATTCCTTTTTGATTCTTTCCAATCTTCAGACTCATTAGGATTCCCTGGAATTTCTGATCCCTAAAGTGCACAAGCGCGTAAGGACGCTGATTGTCACTGGAGCATTGACACTAAGGAGTTGCTAATGGCCTTGCTCTCCTTGTTCTGTTTTTCCCAAAGATGCAGATAGTTCAGATACTGCTAGGTCGAATTCCAAAGGAGACGAACTGAGAAATGTTGTAGGTTATTTCATCATATTGAAGCTCAGTTCAGGTGCGCCTGGGCTGTGAGGTTGGATGCCCACTGGGAGCCTAATTGAGTGACAGGAGTGACTGCTAACATAGATAGATGGCAGGCAGCTAACAGCAGGCTTCAGGGTGGGTGAGACAATAGGGAGCGGTGGGGACTGGGGCGAGCTGGTGAACTTGAGCCGCGTCTAAACGTGGCAGCCACGCTGCTCAGTGCTAAAGGATTATTCCGTACACAGGTGCAAGCCTCAAGCTGCCAGCTCTTTTGGTTCAAGAGAATCCTGATTTCTTTTAATGTTGGCAGCTAATGA